>PVJS01020560.1:19396-32651 GCA_004027185.1 Glis glis | reverse complement strand
AGAGAGAGAGAGAGAGAGAGAGAGAGAGAGAGACAGAGAGAGACAGAGAGAGAGAGAGCTGAGGCTGGCCGCGAACCCAGATCCTCCGGTCTCTGCCTCCCAAAGTACTGGGATTACAAGCGTGCGCCACCACGCCCGGCTTCTATAAACCATAATAATTTATCCTTACCTTGCAGACTGTGTAGACATAGGTGCTGGACTGGATTTGGCCCAAGGGCCAGAGTTTTCGATATTGGGCTAGAGCAAGGCTTGTGACTGAGCAGTCAGGGGAATGATGAAGGTCACATTTTTAGTTAAAACCTTCACTAGGGAAATATATCAAACATATGGAAAATCACAAAGGATAATATAATCAGTCTCTATCATTGATATTCAATGAACATCATTCTGTATATAGGCTTCAGATTTTTCAGATTTTTTAAAAAAATAAAACATTCAGCCAGGTGTGGTGGTTCATTAATGTAATCCCAGTACTTGGGAGGCTGAGATAGGAGGATCTCAGGTTTGAGGCTAGCCTTAGCAACTTAGCAAGACCCTCAGCAATTTAGAGAGACCTTGTTTCAAAATTATGAAAAAGGGGGGGCTGGGGGTGTAGTTCAGAGGTAGAATGCCCCTGGATTAAAATCCCAGTACCAAAAAAAAAAATGGGGCCCCCTTCCCCCACTCCCCTGCTCCTCCCCAATCAATCCCATTTCCTACCCTCTTTACCCAGGTGCAATTAATATTCTGAGTTGATATATAAATATGTGTGTTTTTATATTTTTTAATAATTTTATATTTAAAAATGCACATACAAGAGTCATACTGTATAATTCTTCCACAACTTATTTTTTTCCCTCTTACTTCTGTGTTTCTGAAATTTTCCTGTGGTTTCCACAAGGAGATCTAGTTCATTTGATTTAAATTTTCAGGCAGTATGTTCACCTTTTATTTTATGAGTCTTATTCAAGAGATTCCTTCCTATCTTGATGTCATAAAGATACTCTCCTATATTTTCTCTAAAGAAGGAATCAGGGAACTTTCTGCAAGGGCCAGAGATTGCATATAGTCATGCTTCCCTTAACAACGGGGATTGTCGGGCGATTTTGTCATTGCATGGCCATCATAGATGGGCATACACAAACCCAGAGGTTTAGCCTGCTGCAAACCTAGGCTATGTGCTGTAGCCTATTGCTCCTGGGCTGTAAACCTGCACAGCATGTTACCATAGTGAATGCCGTAGGCAACTGTAACATAGTGATAAGAATTTGTGTATCTAAACATGAAAAGGTACAGTAAAAACTCAGTGTAAAAGATAAAAAGTAATGTGCACATGTAGGGCACTTGCCAGGAGTGCAGGACTGGATGTTGCTCTGGGTGAGCCAGGAGCGAGTGTGAGCGTGTGTGGAAGCGCAGGACACCACTGCCCACTGCTGTGGACTTGACACACCCCGCACCGCACACCTGGGCTACACTCAACCCACAGATGTTTTTCTTTCATCAAGAATAGATTAACCTTAGCTTACTTTATAAACTTTTAATTTTTTTAACTTTCTGGCTCTTTTATAACACATAGCATGTGTTATAAACATAAAATAACACAAACACATTGTACAGTTATGCAAAAAATTTTTTTTTCTTTAGCTTATCTTTTTATTTTGGTACTGGGGATTGAACCCAGGGACATTCTACCTCCGAGCTCCACCCCCAGCCCTATTTTTTTATTCTTTATTTTGAAACAGAGTCTCACTAAGTTGCAGAGGGCCTCACTAAGTAGCTGAGGCTGGCGGTGAAGCCAGATCCTCCCGTCTCAGCCTCCCAAGTACTGGGATTACAAGCGTGCGCCACCACGCCGGCTTTTTTTTCACCATAGATTTTCTTGTAAGCAGATAATGCACCATGAACATTCTTCTATCAGTGAGAACCTTTCAGTGTATGTGTGTGTGTGTATGGGGGGTCCATGTTTTCAGACCTTTTAAGGAGTTTGTAAAGGTCTGCAAATGCTTCAGCAAAATCCTTCCCTGTACATTTTCTTGAGGGTTCTTGTTCGTCTTCTCCTGAAATTTCCTTTTCTCTGGCATCTTCTTCGGCTCTTTGTTCCTGGTTCAGTTTTGTTATCACTGTGGGACCACTGATGTATGTGGTCTGTCATTGACTGAGCGTCCTCACACCATGCATGACTATATTTTACACCTTGTGGGCTACAGCTTCTCCCTTGCAACTGCAATACTCAACTGTGGGAAAGAAGCTATAGATACCGAATAAACTAATGGGTGTGAGTGTGTTCTAATAAAATTTTATTTATAAAATCAGGCAATGGGCAGATTCAGTTGGTAAGCTATAGTTTGTCAGCCCCCATTTAAAAAATTTGAAGTTGTATTTTGATACAAAATGCACCTGGAATTAAGTGTGTGTGTATGTGGGTGTATACACCTATGGGAAGAATTAGATATTTATGTTAGCCATAGGCATCAGCCACTGTGTAAGGGCCACTAAGAAGTTGACCTTTCCTACATTAATTTTTAATGTATCCCTGTTGTGTCTTTCTTTTTATGGCAAATCTCTGTGCTCTTTCTGCTGATACATTGTTCAATTTATCTACCCCTGGGTGAGTGTTACAAATTACAGTTGTTACAGATATATAATAAATAAGTCTTTTCACATTACCTTGAAATAGTTGGTCTTTTCATCTTGCATATGAGCTTTGGATCAATTTGATAAATTAAAAAAAATGAGCTGGGTGTGGTGGCACACGCTTGTAATCCCAGTACTTTGGGAGGCGGAGACGGGAGGATCCGGGTTTGCGGATAGCCTCAGCTCTCTCTCTCTCTCTTTCCCTCTCTCTCTCTCTCTTTCTCTCTCTCTCTCTCTCTACTTAGTGAGGCCCTCCACAACTTCGTGAGACCCAGTTTCAAAATAAAGTATAAAATATAGGGCCGGGGGCGTAGCGCGGAGGTAGAACGCCCCTGGGTTCAATAGCTGGTACCGCAAAAAAAAAAAAAAAAGTGGGATTTTGCTTGGAATGATATTGTTTTGCCTTGATTAGGAGTCTCATGTTTCTAGTAGATGGACTGTGTCTCGTCTTGTTCCTAGTAGAGACTGTGGTAAGTTGCCCTCCTCAGTCTCTGAGCCTCGGAGATAACATGCAGATAACAGTTCCTGCCTTGCAGGGTGACGGTGGAGATTAAATGGGTTAGCATGGGGAAGTCATAGAGAACTGTGCCAGGCATAAGGTAAGCATTCAGAAACCTTAGCTATTATTAGCAATTAATGTTCTGTGCTAGAAGTCCTCTTAGTAAAAGTATCAGGACAGTTAATCAGGTCAGTTAATCAAAGAAGTTAAGGGGGGAAACAGAAAAGTTTCAGATCTACTTTAAGCAATATATTTTACCTTAAAATGTGTTTTAGAAAGCTTTTTTGTGGCTATGACTAAAATACCTGACAAGCACAACCTGGAGGAAGAAAGGTTTATGGGCTCGTGGTTTTAGAGGGTTCAGAGGTCTCAGTCCATAGGTGGCCACCTCCAAGGCAGAAACTGCTCGGTCGCAGCGCTTTAGCGGAAGGCGGAGGAAGAAAAGCTGCTCTCACTGATTGTCAGCCAGAAAGCGGAGAGCGGGAGAGAGGAGGGGCCAGGGGTAGATACAGTTCCCGAGGCCACACCCCCAGGGACCTGCCTCCTCTAGCCGGGCCCCACCTCTGAACGTGGCCCCGCTAACACATGAGCTTTTCTGGGGAATATTTTATATCCAAACCATAACGAAATGCATACATGTATATTAATGCACCAGGGGAAATGGTTTTGTTGACTTTTTACTCATAATTCCATACAAGGGCATTGTGTAGATTGTAAGTTTTTCTTCATGTGGTTTGTCATTTTTTATTGTGAGCTCATTATGATAAGTGTCTGTGTGTGCACATACATGTGTGTGAGCCTCCTGTGCCCTGGACTGTGAACATGTCTCTTCCTCACTCTGTTGATCCTGGACAGGTTTCTTAATGCTAATTTCTTGGCTTACAATGGTCACATCAGGGGATGTTGTTAACCATATGGGACATCGATCTAGGAGATTTTAATTCCTTTGGGACAACTCCTTTTTGATCCAGAGACCCTGGAGAGGTACCAGTTCTTCTGCTGTTTTTCCAGACATGCTGGTAGATGTTTCTAGCTCCACCTCCACCCTCTATTCTAGACAGATAGGAAGGTCCTGAGAGGCTTTGTGTGTGGGCTCCATTATAGCTGCTCCTCTTGTCCTGTGCTCAAGGTCCCCTTTCCCATCTCCATGTGATTCTAGGACCCCAGTCCCCAGCCCTTGTGTCTTCTTTCCAGGTCCATAACCTGAGTTCCACGCAGTGCCCTCTTCTACTGACTCTTCTGCATGTGAATTCTCTTATCATTTTTGAAACTCTTTCTCCCCACCCCTTTTTATAAACTCACCTCTGAATTAAAGCATTTTAAATTTTATCTAATTTTTTTTTTTTGGCGGTACCGGAGATTGAACCTAGGGGCGTTCTAAGTCTGAGCTACACCCCCGGCCCTATTTTTTTATACCTTATTTTGAAACCGGGTCTCACGAAGTTGTAGAGGGCCTCACTAAGTAGCTGAGGCTGGGTGTGAACCCGGATCCTCCGGTCTCTGCCTCCCACGCCTGGCAATTTTATCTAATTTTAAAAAGACATTTTTTTTTAAGCTGGAGAAGGTCCTGACCATCAGTCCAATCTTGGGGAGTGAGATCGATCAAATGATGTTTTTACGCATGCATGAACTTGCCACAGTGAAACCCATCATTCCATATAATTAACATGCACCAATAAAGAGTCCTAAATAGTGAAATTTTCCATCAATAAGGTTTAGGTTTTTCTTTTATAGAGGCCCTCAGCACTTGCATATGTAAGGTAGGTCTTGGTGTCTATAATTGCTTTATATACACTAACAATTCGCAGAGTCCCAGTTGGCAAGCATTATTAAACGAGATTGGTTGCGTGAACATCCTTAAAACAATTCAGAAGATGCTCTGTATTCAAAAATTAGTTTGCTGAAAAGCTTTTCATTCTATATGGTTATGCTTTCCTGACAATTTCCCCAGTGGGCTTTTCTAGCTTTCTAATTTCATGCCTTAATTGGAAATGCTAAATATTTGCATTTTTAAAGAGATCCTTTGGATGATCAGTATCATGGAGCGCCTTCCAAGCTACACTCCCCCTGGTGCATTGCGTCTGAGGGTGCCATTTTACAGGTGCCAGCTCTCTGCCAATGAAAGAGTTAGCTTGTCATGGTAGAGGTGATCGCTCTGCGTCTTATAAGACAACCCGGAAGGACAGGCGGGTCGTTCTCTCTTCTGTTTCTCTGCAGGGCTGTCCTGTGTCTGCAGGGCTTCGTAGTCCAGTGATGGGTCTTTCCCACCTCTTCCTTCCACTTCCTGCTCTAACCACTACACTGCAGAGACTCCTGTCTGGTGCTAACATCCTTTCTTTCCTTCACAATCCATGACAGTTTCTAGTTGGTAGGTCTTTTATGGATGGCTTCTTCCACGTTCAGCCCTATTTTTACTTACCTTTATTATTTTTCTTTGCTTCTTCAGTCTTTCTTTTTAAATTAATTAATTAATTAATTAATTTTGCGGAACTGGGGATTGAACCCAGGGGCATTCTACCTCCAAGCTACACTCCCAGTCCTATTTTTTTTAATTCTTTATTTTGAAACAGGGTCTCACCAAGTTGCGGAGGGCCTCACTAAGTAGCTGAGGCTGGCCGCGAACCTGGATCCTCCGGTCTCAGCCTCCCAAGTACTGGGATTACAAGCGTGCGCCACCACGCCCGGCTGCTTCTTTGGTTTTTCAAAACTCGACTTTTTTTTTCAGTCATAGAAAATTGCACCCTAGCCGTTGAGTAGGAGCCTCTAGCCAGAGGACTTCTTTCCTGGAAGGCAGGAGGTGTCTCACCTGGGCACACCTGCAGCATGGGGCGTCTTCGGCTCTTGTCGAGTTGAAGACAATAGCTGCTGGCGATCCAGGGCTCGCTCTTTTGGTGGCTGGAATTTTATTTCTTTCCTTTTTAGTTCTTTTCTTAGTAAAGCTGCCTGCTGTGTGTAGAAAGCTCATCTCCAGGTGAATGAGGTTGGACGTGAAGATTTTAGATTTATCGGCAGAGCCACTGATTCTTGTCCTGTCCCTGGGAGCAGATGGGGATTAAAATTAGAGCAGCTGTTTCCACTTAAGGATAGAAAAGCTGAGAAGAGAGCGGAGGGAATTTTGCATGCCTGCAGAGAGAGAAACACACATCAAAGTAGTCAGAAGGCCAGCCAGGTACTCAAGCACACTTGGCACTATTAAAGCTTAAATCAAAAGCCTTTCCCGAATAAGGTGACACTGGTTTTTGCTCTTGTAATTGGTTTCACAGACACCGTGGGTTTCTCTTCCAAGTTTTCTTAAGATTTCTGGGCTACTCAAGCCCAGCAGATGTGGAGGAGCACTTGTAACTGGTGGGGGATGTTCCGAGTGAAGAACGGTCCAAAAGAAAGCAATATGGTCTCTCTTTGTTTCAGACACTAAACATTTATTGAGTGCTTACTATGTGCATAGCTTTCCAGCTCCCTGACAGCCCATATTAGTGTCATTTGTTATTTATACTTATTCTAAAAAATAAAGGAATTAAAGCATTTAAATGTCTTGGGTACTTTGTTTTGTTCTGTTGGGGCACTGGGGATTGAACCCAGAGGCACTCTACCTCTGAGCTACACCCCCAGCCCTTTTATTTTATTTTTAAATTTTGAGACAAGGTCTCTCTAAGTTGTTGAGGCTGGCCTTGAACCTGTGACTCTTCTGTCTCAGCTTCCCATGTCCTGGGATTACAGGTGTGTGCCACCACGCCTGGCTTGGGATCCCTTATCTTTGGGGCCTCCCACAAGCATGAAAGGCCCTCTCTTTAACATTAGTCTGTCTTGAGTTCCTACCTGGTTTGGCATGTTTCATTGGCTTTCCGTGGCTTCTAGGACAGAAGCCAAGGCCATCGGAGGAGCACAGGGGCCTGCTGTGCTGGTCCCCATGACCTCACATGGCTGCTGTGCTGGGGAAGTCTCCATGGAACGAGGGAGGAAAGACAGAAGGAGCCCTCGACACATCTCAACTCCCGCCTAGCTCTTCTTCCTCTTTGCTGTTTTCTTGCTTCCTCCAACACCTTCCAGGCTCTGCTGCGTCTTCCCCAATTATCTCATGTGCACACAGGGGTCACCCTACTCCCATACTCTGGCAGTTTGAGAAGAACTGTCTCATTCCTTTTATCCTGAGCATCGAATTTGTCTTTACACTCACTTCAGGACATTGCTAACTCACTGTCCCTTAGGTGCCTAAGGAGCTTCCTGCTCCCAACCAGCAGTCCTAGCTCCTCATCCCTCCTCAAGCTTGCTTTCCCTCCCAAGTCCGTATTTCAATGAGTGGCCCCACCATTCACCTGGCTGGCCAAGTCAGAACCGGGGAGTTACCACACACAGCTTCTTTCCTCTTTCACCTCCCATATCTGAGCAGCTGGCCTCCTGACCCTACCAATCCTCCAGTCGGCCTTCACTTTTCCATCTGCATGAACCCAGCCTTAGAGAGAATCCCCATCTCTTCTTCCTGGATGGCTGCAGTGGTTCTAAATGGCTCCCTGTGTCTCTGGGCTGACCCCCTCAAATGCATCTTCCCCGTTATAGACAGAAAGTTTTCCAAAGTATCATACAGCTGCTTATTGATTTAAGTCCAATGCAAACTCCTTAGCATCACATACTACAAATTGATCATTTTTTGCTCAGCAAATTCCTTCTTAAAAATCCCTGACATGTGGCCTGTTCTGCAGTGACACAGAGCTCCTTGTATCTCTCAGCACACTGCTCTTAATAATGTCTTTGCACTTGCTCTATCTGGCAGGAGCCCTTTCCTGTTGCTTTCCTTGGAGAGCTCCTCCTTGACCCTGGAGACCCACTGTACCAGGAAGGCCTCCTGAATGCCCTCGCTGAGTTACGTGCCCCAATCTCTCTTTTTCATGGCATCCTGTATGCATATCTCTTGGCTCTGATTTCACTGTAATGAAGTTGTGGCTGATTCATCTGTTCCCCCATTAGAGAGTAATCTCAGCTGTGTATCTGCAGACGCATAGCTAACTCTTCTTCATGGTGGCTGTGCTGAGCCTATGAGAACGCTTCCTTTACCACCTCCTCACCACATGCAGCTGTTACCATTAATTTTTAAAATTAACCTTTGTTTGAAGAAAGAATATTCTAAGCTTCATAGCAAAATCCTAGGATTAACATAATATAAACCAGAATTCTCACCAGCAGGCACTATTTGTGGTGTTTGGACAATAGCATAGCTAATCAAATGAAAGGGAAAAGGTATAGAAAATTAAATTCAGGTTAGGTAGGCTGCTGAGGTGGGACTGCTAACTTCCTAGTGAGTCAAAATAAGCTAGCTTTGTATATATAGTAATTTCTTTCTTTCTTTCTTTCTTTCTTTCTTTCTTTCTTTCTTTTTCTTCCTATTTCTCTCTCTCTCTCCTCTCTCTCTCTCTCTCTCTCTCTTTCTCTCTCTCTTTCTCTCTTTGGTGCTGGCATTAAACACAGGGGCATTCTACCTCCAAGCTATACCCCCAAGCTTATTTATTATTTAAAAACAGATCTTGCTGAGTTGCTGAGGCTGGCTTTGAACCTGTAATCCTCCTATCTCAGCCCCCCAAGTACTGGGATTACGGGTGTGTGCCACTACGTCCCAACTATAGTAAATATTTAAAAAATAATTTTAAAAAACACTGCAAAATATAACACAAACACACACATAGAAAAGTGGCCAAACCATGTACAACTCAGTGTATGATCATAAAATGACCATGTCTGTAACCACTGCCCAGGTCAAGGGTGAGGATGTTGTCTCCCAGCCCCTCCGTGGTCCCCACATTTCCTTGCTCCCCAGAGGTAACCACTCTTCTGATCTCTAGCATCATTCAGGTTTGCTGTTTACAACCTTTATATAAGTAGAGAAAACATTATGTTTGGGGAATTTATTCATATTGCTGCATATGGCTACAGTTCTTTCTTTTTATGACTATATAGTATTTTTTTTGGTATGAAGATACTTAAATTTGTTTATATATTATATTCTTTTTTTTTTTGCAGTACTGGGGATTGAACGCAGGGGCGTTCTACCTCCGCGCTACGCCCCCGGCCCTATTTTTTATACTTTATTTTGAAACCGGGTCTCACGAAGTTGTGGAGGGCCTCACTAAGGAGAGAGAGAGAGAGAGAGAGAGAGAGTGAGAGAGCGAGAGAGCTGAGGCTGGCCGCGAACCCGGATCCTCCGGTCTCCACCTCCCAAAGTACTGGGATTACAAGCGTGCGCCACCACGCCCGGCATATATTATATTCTTAATGGACACTTGGGTGTTTTTCACTTTTTGGCTATTACAAATAGATGGTGAGTGTCTGTGTACATGTCTCTTAGTGTGCGTTTGCTCACGTTGTCTTGGGGTGGAGGTGTTCTCTGGGCCACAGAGTGCACATTCATTCAACCTAGGTACACAGTGCTCAGGAGTTTCCTGAGGGATTACAATGACATTCTCTCTCCATTGTGTCACATCATTATTTAGACTTGGCACCATCAGTCTTTTGGTGTTGGTTTGTAGCCTCCTGGCTTTCTCAGGTCTTGCCATGTTGACTCCCTTCTCATTCATATGAGAGACTTCTAATGAATCAATCAACATGAACACCATCTGCTACAAATGGGGCTCCACATTGGGCGCCACTTGTAGCGGGTTGCTGCTACCACGGATGCTGCTGATGTTAGAAGTGCTCTTGCATGAATGACATGGAGTCAGAATAATTGGAGAAGCAGGGCGGCTGGGGGAGAGAGAAATCTCCTCAATCTCATTCAACCAGCGCCTTGTTTTTATTGGTAGTTTTTAGCCAAAACATAGTAGAGTTGATTAATCACAGGATCCAATAGGGTGAATAAAGGATAAATAACAAGATAGTCAGGATGATTCAGGGAAAGACAGTAAGACAATGACAGCTGAGTCAGGGAACAAAAGGATCAACAATATTGAGAAAGAAGAAATGGTCAGGGTCCCTTCTTATCAGTCAGGGTCTTAGCTTATTGGTCCCATTTGGTCCTTGGAAACTTGCTTGCATGCAAACAGTCTCCACTTGAGTGGGCAGTTTGTGCCCCTCCCAAGCCGGACAAAGGTGACTTTAGAGTTGATGAGTAAGAAGGCCTTCAACATTAGTCATTTTGGTAAATAGATAGCATTCTCCCATTGTGATATTAGTTTGTATTTCTCTAATTATTGATAAAGTTGAGTAACTTTCTTATATTTAATGGCCAGTTGGATATACTTTTTGAAGAAAACCATTCAAATCTTTTGCCCATTGTTCTATAGAATCATCTTTCCCCTCCACCTTCATTAGTGTACAGATTTCTGTATTCTGGGGATGAGCCTTTGTGAGCTACATGTTTGCAAGTATCTTCATCCATCCATTCTGTGGCTTTCCTTTTTTTTACTTTCTTCTTAGTGTGTTTAATGAAACAAAGTTCATAATTTTGTTCTCATGCTATTCGTTCAGATTCTTTCTTATGGTTAGTGTTCCTTGTGTCTTGCTTATTAAATATCTGTTTAATGCTATATTCTTTTATCAGAAGATTAATTTTTTGTCTTTCACATTTAGGTCTACAGTCTAGTTGGGATTTGTTGTTTATGTGTAAAAAGTTTCATTTTCTCCCATATCAATATCAATTTATTGAAAAGGTCATATTTATCCCCTATTCTATTCCAGAATTCAAATATCTATATATGATTATTTCTATTTCTTGTCTATTTCATTGGTCTATTTGTTTATCCTCTGCCAATATCACACTGATATAATTACTATGACTTTTAAATTCTTGGTCTCTTATAGATATGTTCTCCTACATTGCTCTTATTCAAGAGTATCTGGGCTGCTGGGCGTGGTGGTGCACATCTGTAATCCCAGTACTTAGGAGGCTGAGACAGGAGGATCACAGGTTTGCGGCTGGCCTCAGCAACTTAGTGAGGCCCTCAGAAACTTAGTGAGACCCTGTTTCAAAAAAAAAATGGGACTGGGGGTGTAGCTCAGAGGTAGAATACCCCTGGACTCAATTCCCAGTGAAGTGCGCGTGCATGCGCGCGCGCGCACACACACACACACACACACACACACACACACACACAGTATTTGTGCTATTTGGACCCATTTTATACAGTGTCAACAACAAAAACTGTCTGTAGATAACTTTGGTGGAAAATTTGAGTCTTTGTAATATCGAGTGTTCTAACTTCTGACTACAATATCCCTCTACTTCTATATCTTTTGCAGTTTCTTTCACCACTGTTTTAATATTTTAAAGCTCTCTTGTTGAGCTCATACACATTTTTTTATTCGAGGTATTCCTTAGTATTTGATTTTTTGGGAGTATATGGTAAATAGCACCTTTTAAAAAATCATCTTTTGTTTGTGGCTGATATATGAAGATACATTTTGGATTTTTTTGGTTCTTTCGAAATTTTGACCTTATATACAACAAACCTGCCGAAGCCCCATGTTCTAATAATTTATCTGCACATATAATTATATAGTCTGTGAATCATAACAGCGTCTACTCCTATTCAATTCATAGAATTTTTTTTCTTTTGCCTGCTGCACTGGCTTTAGTACAGTGCACAGTGGAAGAGGTGGTAGCAAACATCCTTTTTTGTTCTCAGTTTCAGGGAGAAACCTTTCAACATTTCACCAATAAATATTATGTTTGCTGGAGGTTTTTTTTGTAGCTACTCTTTATCAGATTAAGGCAGATCCCTTCTATTCCTAGTTTGCTGAACGTCTTCCCTCTAGGTGGATGGTGAATTTAATAAGATACTTTTTCTGCATCCATTGAGATGCTCACGTGACCTTCATAGGAAGTTTAATTCCCAGCTTGCCTGCAGGCTTCCTTTTCTGAGTAGGCAAGGAGCAAAAGTTGACGTTTCCTGTATTTGTGGCATTGTCATTTTGTATGAAGCATTTGCTAGGATTGTATGAGTGTCTCCAATGAGAGCTGAAACAAAAATGTATGCACTAGCATTGTTTTGTAGGTTTCTGATTCAGCGAACTGGTCTTTGAATGACTAAAAGAAGACAAAGGAAAAATAGCATTTCATTTGAGGCTGGAGATGCTACGCTGGTAAATGCAGTTGAGTGCTGTCCCTTAGAATTTGGTTAAATACAGAAATCCAAGGGCAGAGGGTAATGTTGGAAGAAAAGTTCATTTCATTCTTGATACATCTGCAACTGAGCAGGGCTTAAAGATTCATCAGGAAGCCTATCGACTGTTGTGTTAACCACCCTACAGGAACATGCTGAGATTTCAAGATAATTTCAGATACCACGAGAAAGTAGAAAACCCAATTAGACATGTAAGAGTTTTATTTTTTAATGGGTTTATTTTAAAGTCTCAATTTCGAATGTGCTTGTTCTTTCCTTCCAGCCTACTTATAAAGTGACTCAGTACACATGCAAAACCCAGGACAATCTGGTTTCAAGAATTGACTCAGAATTGAGGGAAATTATTGATTATCCAGGTTTGTCTTGGGATAATCTTTTTTTTCTTGTAGATCTAGAGTCCCTAATACAGAAATAAAGAAACATCAAAACACAGTAAGATATATTGTTCCTGGTTCACCAAAGTGAATGAGCATTTTTATTATTTGGATTCAGAAAAAAACAAATCCTTGCGCTGCAGTTCTTGGCTGAGTGCAATCCTGGCACCAGCCCGACAGTGATTTGTTTTTTCATATCTTTACTCCTAGTGGAGAAGCAGTTGGTGTTGGAATATAGTTGAGATCTTTATTGAAGAAAGTGGCAAAAATTCCTTTTTAAGATAAAAATACTGTGACAGTTGGACCCCAACATTGTTCATTTGCCTTTCAGCACGAACATGACATTTACAACCACTGCACTCCTATTTTGAACACGGGAGCGCACTATTAAGAAATGAAAGGCCATCGGAGCTCTCTAGTTCTGTCCTTTTGAAGCCGAGGATGCTGAGCCCCAGTAAACTTCCCTGCTTTGTCGAAAGCCACCCACATAGGAGAGGAGAACCCTGGGCTCTCTGTGACATGGCGCCTCAGGGAGGCAATGGTTCATTCTTGTCTTTCCAATGACTCTGAGCTCTGGAGTCCTCTGTGTTGTGCCCCTCTCCCAGGTAGATAGATGCCCTTCCTTCCTTCCTTCCTTCCTTCCTTCCTTCCTTCCTTCCTTC
>PVJS01020560.1:5862-19296 GCA_004027185.1 Glis glis | reverse complement strand
CAGGATCTCGCTAAGTTGCTGAGGCTGGCTTTGAACCTGTGATCCTCTTGCCTCAGCCTCTTAAGTACTGGAATTACAAGCATGCGCCACCATGCCCTCTGCCATATCTAGGCCTCTTGTTCTATGTGGCCTTTCCTCACACACCCCCCTCTTGGGTCCCATCTATTTCTGTGTTTAGCCTCTGTGCGGTGGTGCCCATCACTCATATCCAGTTAGTTCAGTTGATGGGTGGAAGGGTAGGGGGAAGATTTCCACATTTCTTCATGGAAGGAAAGGTGGGGCTGTGATCCTTCACTGCGGTCTTGCTTTGTGGGAGATAATCTAGGGAAGTATTCCATTCCTCGTGACAAGATGAATTCTTCTACATTCCTGTGTGATTAGAAAAATGCCTGGCCTCTTAAATTGTCTTGCAAAAGCTCTTGCTCAATCACTTGGTGTGTGCCAGCCCGACGAGGAAGTTGGATGGGGAGACAAAAAGAGATGTTGTTGCTGTCAAATTTATATGGCCCTGCTTAAGTTGATTTCCTTTGGTGAAGTCTTCCCCTGTAATCCTTCTTATCTGTTTTCTTCCCTTTGTGAACCCCAAGACCATACTGCCTAGGTCAGGTGTTGACACAGGGCCTAGTAGAAAAGATCATCCAGGCCCCATGGCAGATGGTCTCTGTGGCTACTTAAGTGCTGGTGCACAGCAGTCAGACACAGACGGCTGCGGTGGAATTCCAGAAAAATGTTACTTATAAAAGCAGCCTGGCTTTGGCCAGTGGTTGTAGTTTGCCAACCCTTGGTTTATACCAACAGTCTCTAAACTTTGCTTTTGGACCAGGAACGTCAGAATCAGCTGAGGACTGTTGGATGACACAGGCTTCTAGGCTCTGACTTTCTGATTAACAGCACGGAGCTGGAGGATCTATATTTTTAAAAGTTCCTTAACTGGATCTGCTGCTCAAATTACTCAAATAGAGATTCATTCTCCTTTCCTTCCTTCCTCTTCTTCTTTTGCTTCTTTTCCTTCCATACAGAAACAAATAAACGCATAACATTGTGTTTTGTGTTTAAAGTGAAATAAAATGGTATGATTCTGCAAAAATCACTCTGCATATTGCTTGTTTACTTCTTTGCCTTTTTATTGAGGTGTTTATCTTTTCTTGATCTCCAGGAATTCTTTACATAATAAGGGATTTAGTGCTTTGGTAGAGTTGTACGTATTTTCATTATCTTATTGCCTTTTAACTTTTATTTATGGAGTCATGTGGATTAAAAAATTCCAGATGGAATAAAATACACCAGTCTCCTTTTAAATATACTTTTATTGGTGCGTTGGAATTCTACATCATCACGAGGCTCAGAGTGATAGGCGCCTACATGCACACAGCACTTGGTGTGTTCATCAGTCTCCTTCTTTAAGGCGGTGGTGTCAGACGGGGATCACTTTTCCCCAGGGGACCCTGGAAATGTCTGAAGGTGTTTTCAGTTGCTGCTACTTGGAAGGAGAGACTCCCCTGGCATCTGGTGGGTAGAGATGAGGGGTGCCGCTGAACATCCTGGAGGCACAGGGCAGCTCGCCTTGACACTGTTGACAGAGCCGAGGTTGAGAACCCTGCTTTAAGGCTTTTGTTTTGGTCCATGTTTAATAGAATACTAATGTGATATCAAAGTATCTAGAATACTAATATCATATCCAAGTCCGTATTAAAAAGTTCCTTTATTGATCCTGTTGCTCAAAGTACAGAAATAACAGTCCATTTTCCTTATTACTAACACTGCACAATTATTTCCATCTTACTTTTCACTCCTGTGTGGTGGGTCTTCTATGCCCCCTCAGTGACCAGTGTGGTGCTAGGTCACTGCATTGGCCTATTTTCCCTTACTATAATGAAATACCAGAGGCTGGGTACTTTATAAAGAAAAGAGGTTTATTCAGATCACAGTTTTGGAGGCTGGAAGTCAAAGGTTGGGTGGCCCCGTTGGTTCAGGCTCTGGTGACAGCCCTGTTGACTGGGGCACATCATGGCAGAGGACATCATTGGTTGCCTGTGTGAGAGGGAGAGGACATGTGGTGAGAAAGGAAGCCAGACAGCAATGGGGGGGTCCATGACAACTACATCTATACTTCCCAGGGCAGCACCCCCAGTGACCTAAGAACATCTGAATAGGCCCCGCCTCTTAAAGGTCCCACCCCCTCAACATGCCACACTTAGGACCAGACCTCCAGTGCATGGACCTAGGGAGGCAAGTCACACGCAAATGGTAGCAGTCTTGGAGTGTCTCCCACAGTGTTTGTGCGTCTGTCCCTGGCTTCCTTGGGGTGGGTCTGCTCCACACACTCCTGTTCCCTGTTGTCCAGCAAGCTCGGTGTAAGTGAGGGCGGGTGGACTCTAGTCTGCTCTGTTCTCCTCTCGGCCTTTGGAACACCGTGTCGATGAAAGCCGAGTGGCTGTCGATAGAATCCTAAATCGTGCAGCGGGAGGAGGCCTCCCATCCAGCCCCTCCCCACGTGCATCTGGTGTGGTGAGTGATGTGCTCACATTCTTGTGCGGAGCAGGGCTGGCGTCAGGATCTGGCTGCCCGGAAGCCCCTCTTTCCATTAGCACACTCCCAGGCTGCCCCGTCTTTCCGGGAGCGCCCTGGGCAGCTCTCTTGGCTGTGTAAACAGTGGGCACTGCCATTCTCAAAGAAACTCCTGAGACCCGCTGGTCATCTTTTCATCTCATCTCTGCAATGATCAGATCAACGCTCTTTCTCAGCATTTGAACTTTTAAGCCAATCTACCTGAATATAAGGGAGGACTTTAACTCAATCAAACTAATGATTAAATGTATAAATTATAGTCATTTATAATCACAAGCAGGGCATGTGGTTGACACGCAGGGTAAATGCGCCTGACCCTTCCCTTGACCTTGAGCTCTGTGAGGACCAGTCCTGGGCCTTCGTCATCTTCTTGATCCCTCTTCTAGGGACCCTACCTGGCACACCACAGGTGCATAATAAATGCCACATGAATTACTGATCAGTCATATTGAGTTTTCTGTAAAAGTACAGGCTGGGTAGGAACGAAGCTTGTGAATTCTGTAATCTAGCATGGGGGCCGCCGGGGAAGGTAGTTACATGAGCGTCTCCCCGGGCCTCCGAGCCCCCAGGTAGTGTGGACCCACATGCTCACGTTTTGAAGCAACCCCGCTAGCTCTGACTTACTCTATCTAATGCCTGTAAACGGGCCTTTTAAAATGTCTGTTTTAAGTCTGACCTTTTGTTCTGTTTGCATGCTACAGAGGACCTGGAAATTGCTGGAAACATGGGCAGCAGACAGTCTAAGGCTGGAAAACAGGCCATGCTAGCGTGTCACGTTGCCGCTGTCTGGGGACCACCAGTCCCAGGGCTGGCAGGCACCTTGGCTCAGGTCTGCCCTCCCGTCTTACTGTGTGCCGGGCCCCCATAAATGCTCTTGGTTGTACTATAAATTATTTCCCATGGTTAACAGGCTAAGATAAATGTGAAAGGAACAATTTCAGATGAGTTCTATGATGTGAAAAAATAAGGCTTAAGTTGGTAAATTAATCTGATGCTACAAACATCCAGTATTAATAAATGAACCTGCTGGTTACCTATAAGCAGGAAACCATTAACCCCTTGGCTTTCTCTTTACTCTTTATTATAGCTGGCATTTACAAAGGCTTAATTATTTCCCCCATCATTAGAAACCAGAAATCATAACTGTAAATTATCACCTATTAAATTTAGAGTATTCCCAAGTCAGATCTATTAATTCTGATCTTTTGCCTCGTTATGCATTTTGGCATTTTGGTTATTATCTGCTTAAGAGTTTAAAACTTAATGGAATTTCAGAGCAGTTGTGATCTCTACAACAGTACTTCTTCTCTAGGAGATAAAATATAAATACTAACTTGAAAAATCTCAACAAATGGTGCACAGAAAAACAGGACTTATGATAAATGCTTATGATGCTGGGATTTTGCTTAAAGGTTAATTATTGCATTTTATCTTATATTTGCATTATGAATGAAAACAGATAGTATCTCTTAACGGGACTAGTCTGAAGTGTTAGAGAATAGAATGGCAGGTACTTGCCATTGTTAGAGGAAAAAACTAACACACAAGACAAGGCAGTAGCATTAGGATGAAATGATTGCTTAAAAACAGGAACTGGTGGCCCTGCAGTGCATTCAACCCCTGCATGGCCGCCCGGTGTGTGTGTGTCTGAGCGTGTGTGTCTGTGTGTGCGGTTGTGTGTTCGCGCATGTGTGCTCTATCACATCATCCCTTGCTTTGAATCCCTTTAGACATCTGTACGATTGATGGTTTAATTTTTAGCTTTTGTCCTCTTGTCTTTACTAAGAGTGTTTCTCCTGGCCTTTCGCGTCAGTCATTCTTTACTTAATCCTGTACCATGTGTGCCTTCCTCTCCTCTGTAAAGCCCGACAGCAGCCTTCAGAACATTCGCTGTTGGCTCTCAGCATATTTTCCTTTCTGCTCCTTCCCTTACCTATGGGACCGAGACCTGGATGTGGCACGCGGCATTGCCATGAGACCTGCTCCTGGCCGCCCAGCTCCGTCTGTAAGCACTCGGGGTACGCAGGTGGTGTTGGTCGTTCTTAGTACTGTACCAGGTTAAAAGATGTGATGCTACAGGGGCACAGTCCAGAGCTGGTTTGTGCTTTTAACATTTTATTCCCAGACCTGGCACAGTTCTGGTCACATAATAGATCCTCAGTCAATATTCATCAAATATTATTCTTCTCACACCGTTATTCTAAAAAGTGTTCGAGGTGGTCTTCATGGGCCTGCGTTGAGTTCCTACTTTCTTGTTATTGCTTACATAAATATAATATACCCTTACCTTTTTATTTTTATTATTTATTTTCTTTTTGTGGTACTGGGGATTGAACCCAGGGAGCATTCTACCTTCTAGCTACACTCTAAGCCCTATTTTATATTTTTATTTTGAAACAGGGTCTTGCTAAGTTGCTGAGGGCCTCGCTAAGTTGCTGAGGCTTCCTGTGAACCTGCAATCCTCCTGTCTCAGCCTCCCAAGTACTCGGGTTACAGGTGTGCCCCAAGTACTGGTTTACAGGTGTGCCCCAAGTACTGGGGTTACAGGTGTGCACCACCACACCTGGCTGTGAGGTGATCTTAATTGGCCTGCATTGAGTCCCTACTTTCTTGTTGTTGCCTACATAAATACAACCCCTATCTTTTGCCTTCTCCACAGGGATTTTTTTTGGCATGATAATAATTTTTTATTTTATTTTTAATTTTTTTGTGGTACTGGGGATTGAACCCAGGGGTATTCTACCTCCTAACTACACCCCAAACCTATTTTATTCTGAAACAGGGTCTTGCTAAGTTGCCGAGGCTCCTCCTGTTTCAGCCTCCCAAGTACTGGGATTACAGGCGTGCACCACCACACCTGGCTGGCACGATAATGATTTAATACCAAATATGTGGTGTCAGGTTGTGACAAGAACTTTTGCCGGGAATGAGATGTGGCATTGTCCCGGCGTTCTTTTGTCATGGCTGTGCTGGGCCATCCACTCCCTCTGTCCTTGCCTGAGATGAGAAAGCCACATGGTGACATTCTTTGAGATCTCTTGGTGGCCACGTGACAGGGAGCAGCAGGCTTTAGGCCGGGTGGCCTTTCTCACGTGAAGGGTGGGTGCATGTGCTTTGGGAATTTCTCTGGACGGTGGGTGCTGGCTTATGCTGTGCTTGGTGCCTCTGTTGAGGAGCTCTGTGCCTCTCTGAGGACGAGGATGAGGCTGGAGCAGAGCCCCTGGCCTCTCTGGGCACCAGCAGGGTGACCTCGCCTTGCCAACGCTGGTCTCTACGCTGTAGATGGAGGCTCGGGCTTCCAGAATTAATTTGTCTATTGATACCTTGTGATTTGCATGTATTTCTGCTTTCTTATGCATGTACTAAAGTTTTTATTTGTGTCTAGGTCAACCTTGGAGGTGTAAAATTTGATTTCAGAAACATAGCTTTAAGGCCGGGCGTGGTGGCACATGCTTGTAATCCCAGTACTTGGGAGGCTGAGACCTGAGGATCCGGGTTCACGGCCAGCCTCAGCTACTTAGTGAGGCCCTGTTTCAAAATAAAGAATAAAAAAATAGGGCTGGGGGTGTAGCTCGGAGGTAGAATGCCCCTGGGTTCAATCCCTGGTGCCGCCAAAAAAAAAAAAAAAACATAGCTTCGATTGTCCCCTTTGTTCTGGGTAATGAAATTCTTCTCCCTGTCAACTAATTCTCGGGGTAACACCCATTCCACAAGGCCCTCCTAAAAATAACTCAGAGACCAGCTAATGTCGTGACTAAACAGCAGTTCACATCCCTCCCCTATCGCGCACGGCCTTCCATATACCGACCAATCTATCAGTGTCGATTTCCTTCACCGTGTTATTTTAAAGCCCCACCGTGGGTTCTGTGCTCCTCAACGTGGCAGGGATAGGGCAGTGAGGAAAGGCGATAATGTCCCTCCATTCATGGAGCTCACGTTTTTGTGGGACAGAAAAAAGGGGATTATTTTAGATTTTGTAGTAAGGGAAGTCTTCTCTGAAGAGGTGACACTTGAATAGAAAACCAAGTGACATGGGGTAGAGAGCCATGCCGAATCCGGGAGAGAAGCATTCCAGCATTCAGCCTGTGCAAAGGCCCTGGGTGGGGATGAGCTTGGCATAGTCCAGGGACAGAAAGAGGGCGGGATGGGGAGGGTGCGAGCAGGGAGGAAGGTCTAAGGGAGGAGAGGACCTCAGAAGGCAGCAAGGGCCAGGTGTGTGTGTGTGTGTGTGTGTGTGTGTGTGTGTGTGTGAGGGTGCCTTCCTTGGAGGGAGTTAAGGTTTGAGTTGATAGATTATAAATCTTTCAGACTATTGGCGGTTTGAATATTCTCTTCAGAGACTATCCCATCCACTCTTATCTGAAATTCTATGAAAGAATTGCCAAGTCGTAGCATAGAACTAATGTGGTAGTTTTGGAACTTCATTTGATTCAATCTCCAACCCCTGACTATTCCTTAAGGGGTTTGTTGGAAATTGATGAGGATAATTAGCAGAACTAGTAGCCACTGTACCGTGCAGAATTCTATCCACGTGTGTTTATGCGTGTGAACTTGTTCCAATAAGAGAATTGAGGGTCCCATTTCTCTGTTGTCTAGCCTGTACTGAATTCTATTTTGCAATCAGCTCTGAAAAGCCAGGGGTATAGCAGCTAGAGGTCTGATTCTCCTTTATCACAGAAACAAATCATAATTGAATAGCACTGAGAACATGCTCGAACCCTTGTGTCACCTCCAGGGGAGCGGGTGATCTTCTCACATTGTTCTGTCGCGTGTCCCCAAGTACCAACGAATGGCCCATCAGAGGTCAGCAGTACAGGACTCAGAGATAAACACTCGCCTTGGAACACAGCACAGTGTAAAGACATAGAACTGAATTTTTATCAACCGTACCTAATGGGGTCATTGTTCTCTGGAATTGTCCTCCAAAATAATGAGATAACAAATTTCATAAAATAATTTCATAAATTTCTGCTTAAGCTCCCCCCAACTCTCTTCTAGGTAGCAATCGCTCTGGAAAACTTTAATTCAATAGCATCAGTTTAAAAAGGGGTTGCTGGTCAGGTAGGAAACTGGGAGACATGGGTTAGCCCAACTGTAAGACAGATAAATCAGGGATTTATTTCCCACAAGGAAACCTTGCAGAAGTCTAAGATGTGAAAGGGGAAAATTCTTAATACCATTGGCCATGATGGACAGCTAAAAATGTCAGCGTCCGTTCTTTCCTGAGTCTCAGCTTTATTTTTGTTTTAGAAAAATTTTTTAAATAACAGGTTCCTGAAATCATGTTGTTTAGGGTGAATGGGTTCAGGCAGGCTGTTCTCCACTGCGTTTTCCCTCGCTGGGTGCCTGTTATCTGCGGCAAGGTTAATGTTGGGGTGACCTTGGGAGGCTCAGTAGTTAACGTGCATTCCGCGGGAACAGCGTTTCCATGAGAGCGCCGGCTCTGAGACAGGGAGCTAATTTCCCAGCGATGGCCCCGCTTTTCTTATGAGGGAATAATTGACCCATTTATGGTCTCGTTTTAGCTCGTTGCAGATCCTTGTGCCAGCAACCCTTGTCACCATGGCAACTGCAGCAGCAGCAGCAGCGATGGCTACCTCTGCCTTTGCAACGAGGGCTATGAAGGTCTCAACTGTGAACAGGCGCTCTCCAGTCTCCCAGCCTCCGGCTGGACTGAGTCCATGGCACCCAGACAGCTTCAGCCTGTCCCTGCGACCCAGGAGCCTGACGTAATCCTGCCCCGCTCAGAGGCGACGGTGACGCTGCCAACCTGGCAGCCGAAAACGGGGCAGAAAGTTGTAGAAATGAGATGGGATCAAGTGGAGGTGAGAACATGGGATGGCATATGCTTTTTACATGAGAAACCAGAAATTTTAAAATAATTCCAGTGGTTCTAACACGAGCAATAAAAATGGAAGACCTTTAAGTTACCTGTTGAGCAAAACCACATGCTCAACCTTATTGCCTTCTGTACCGATGAGTATGATAGTTTTGTGAGCATAAAAAGAGTCAACAAAACCTAAAAATGAATGAAATTATTTTCCGGAATGATATCCATGTACATTTCTGTGAGATAATCTTAGATTTGGGGGTAGAGACATATAAAAGAATGCATCTCAAGACCCCATATTGTTGAGCTAAAAATTTTGTTCCTAGAGTATGTCTTAGTCTGTTGAGGATAACAAAAATCACCGTAAATCAGGAGGCTGATAAACAACAAATGTTTATTCCTCACTTTTTGCTCATGATCTAATCATCCCCAAAGGCCCTGCCTACTAAAACTGTCACCTCAGAGATTAGAATTTCAATAGTGAATTTGGGGAGGACATAGACATTCGGGCCAGCAGAGGAACACTTGGGCGGAGTATTGTGCCCAACTATTTTTTGTTAGTGCGTTCTTATTTAGCTTCTATTTTTGGTACCTAAGAGTGTTTCCCTGGGGTTTAGGAAAAAGAAGCTATCATTGGTTTTTACAGTATTTTGAGAATGCATTTGAGAATGAAACTTCCAAGTTTTATTTATTTTTGCAAATTCTATTGGTTGAAATGTGTCCCCCCTTGGGGTTTGGTTGTTGTGTCTCCCACCTCTTCAAAAGTTTCATTCTGAGGATATTTTAGTGGACCTCTAAAAGTGGACACAAAATATAACTGCGCCAGCTGGAAGAATTGGGGAACCGATCTACATCAAGAGTTTGAGGTGACATTGATAGAGTGTAATTCCACTTCATGTCTTATACTTTATATATCCAGCGTCCATAAAAACAGGTAGAGGCCTATTATTACAAGTTTCATATAAACAAAAATAGATCCTTGTAGTGTGTATCAGAGTCAAGCAGTGTGTCTGGAAATCTCCCTTACTATCCTAACAGAGGTGGTGGCATCCTTCATTTATTTCTCTGCGTACTCACCAGCCGACCCGCTTATTGAAGTGCCACACGGTTGACGAAGGCCTCCTTCCCACTGCAGGGCAGTGTCGTTAGCCTCCCTGCAAAGCTGTGAAACCTGTTCTGATTTCAGACCTTTCCTAAGTGCTTTGAAGTTCCCATTTGAATCCCTCTCTGCTGGGTGACTCACTTCTGGAAAGTGAACTAGATTTGGTTCCAGGTTTATCAAGGAAGTGCCCTTTAAAGAGAATTTCTTCCCACCCAGCCATTTCAATCATTTATTTAAACGCACACTCTCCGACAGTTGGAAAGTGTAAAAAAGAAATGTCTCATCTTCCAGTCGCGCTCTTATTTCTTGGGCAGTTTGAGAGAAACAGGTTAAAAGTATCCACGGAAACCATGAGAATATGTTTGAGCTCCCCCTTTTCATGAAGTAATGATGCTTTGGAACCATAAAGCTAGTAGGAGTCTTAGAGGACTAAAACTTATTTAACAATCACCTGTTACACACATTTAATAAGTCGGACTCACATCTTTGAGTATCAGTGGCGGGTTTCAGCCATAGTATTTAACTATAGGATGTTCTGGCACAAGTTCCAAGTGCCGGGTCCTGGGTGAAATTGCTGAGGATTTCCGTGTTGTTCTCAGTTAATTCTGTGATGCTGAATACTTTAATCCCCCTTAATTTCCATCATTGTGGGCGAGGACAGCGATCATGGCAGAGGAATTAATGGGTTAGAAGCACCTCACAGGACACAGCTTAAGTGCATGCAATGTGTCTTGGGCTGAGCGTGGCCTCCCACACCAGCTGAGCGCCTTCTGTATGCACACCAGTCTGATTTAAAAGCATAAGCATGACCCACAGGGGAAAAGAAGGGCAGCTTCCCCGCATGGACTCCATAACCAGCAGCACAGAGGAGGGTCTCAGACCAGGTGCTGTTTGTCTTTGCAGGTGTGACGGCACCAAGGCTTATCCTCACTGTTGAGCTAGTCTTAAAGAATCCTCCCGTTCTTTAGGCATTTAGTTCCTTGTTACCCTCTCAGGCTGGGCACCAAACAGAAGCCAACGATCGCCTTTTGAAATATCTTACTTATCAGTTAAACAAGATCCTGAAAATCTGTAGACTTCTCTTGGGAAAGGGGCATTTCATAGAACCAAAGGGCAAAGCTTTCACTTTCTTTCAAGTTCCTAAGGTTTCACACGTCCCCTCTCTAGCCAGACCTCAGCCTCATTGTCGGAAGGTACAGAAGGGCGCAGCTCCTGGAGTTTTGCCTTATGACATTATCTTGTACTGCGATCAATCCGAGTAATGTGTCTCCCATTTTTCCAGGTGATTCCAGATATTGCCTGTGGGAACGCCAGTTCCAACAGCTCTGCGGGGGGCCGCCTGGTGACCTTTGAAGTGCCACAGAACACCTCCGTCAAGTAAGTAAGAAAATTCTCAGTTAGAAACTGTTAAGATTGCTGGTTCTGGTGGCACAAGTCTGTAATCCTAGCTACCTGGGAGGCTGAGGTGGGAGGATGGTAAGTTTGAGGCCAGCCTGAGCAATTTAGTGAGACTCTGTCTTAAAATAAGATAAAAAATAAAAAGGGCTGGGGATAAGCTTAGTGGGAGAGTGTCTACCTAGCATGGATGAGGCCCTGGGCTCAATCCCCAATACCAGGAAACAAAAACAAATACCTGCAAAACAACAACAACAAAAATAAAATAAAACACACACACACACACACACACACACACACACACACACACTGCAACACCCCAACAACCTGTTAAGGGTATCCTCTCACTCATACGCTGGCTGGTGTCTATCCATGGATATGGTTTGTCATTCTCCAGTGAGAATCGCAAGGGGATTCCGTGTGTAGTCCGGGGTGGTGCCACTTTGAAAACTAGAGGAAGCTCTCTCAGAGGAGGACATTAGAGTTGAGATCTGGTTGGGCTGCAAATTTGCAGCAGGGAAATTGGATTGGACGAGTCCAGGGTGAGGGGAGAAACGTGGAGGCTTTAGATAAGATGCAAAGCCAGTCTCCCCATCTCCCAAATGACCACTGTTTCCCAAATTATTGTCCTCTTAAGATTTTAATGGACCACTAGTTAAATTCATTTGCATAATCTATCCCAAATTTAAAATCCACATATTACAATTTTCTCCTTCAAAGCAAGCGGCTGAGAAGAGTGTTTTGTTTTATCTTAGATTTAAGCTCTTTCGAATGACAGACTGCCCCTTGTCCCCAGGGGAGATAAAGAAGAAGCCAAGGGAAGTGGCCCTGGCTGAGTGGCACCTGGTGTGAGCCTGGTCTTTACCAGCTCAGAGAAGTCAGCAGCCCCCAGGGGCACACAGCAGGGAGCAGGGGAGGCCAGCACTGGAGTGTCCCCAACACTGGGGACACCCCCACTGCTGGTCCTTTGTTGCCATTAACTGCACCCTCCCCAGCCCCTGCCCCCACAATCTCAGGGGCACTTGCTGTCTACTCTTTGGGGATTTTTGAAGACTGGGGACATGTGGCCCTGCCTAACCATTTCCATGCGTTGGCTCCCTTTTAAGGAGCAGGTGGGCACCATAGACTTCTTCCATGTACACCGGCCATTTCTGACCATCTTGCTTTCCAAACAGTGGGGTCTCTGAAAGTGTGTGGAAGAGGGACTTTGTTACATTGCCCCTACGTCCCCCTTCTCAGGTCTTGAAGTTCCCCTGAAGGGGAGAGCCAGAGAGGGCTTGTGAACCAGGATGCTGGAGCAGCGTCCCCACAGGGAGGGTCGGGGTCTGAGGCCACCCCGAGCTCTGCCAGCAGGGGGACCCCTGTCCTAAGTGTTCCCGCTACGGAGACAGCTTGCGGAGAGTGGTTAAGGGCGGGTTTGGGGAAGTGCAGATCAGCATTACTTTACTAACTAGTTCACCAGTTTGCTTTTTATGAAACCATCTCCCAACCCTTTCTTGTGCAGATCCCGTTTCTTTACCTTCTAAGCCCTCCAGAATCGTTCCAGTCTCCCAGCCCTTTAAATGCTTTCGTTTTTCCCCTCTCAACAAACCTGACTTTCCCTGAGACCCTGAGGCTGCAGACCTGGGCAGAAATGGCAGCGTTTGACCCAGGCTGAGCAAGATGAGGAAGCCTAGTGATCCGGGGCACCCCGAACTCAAATGTGGGGGTTCCCAGCCCCGTATGCTTTCATTTATTCATGAATTCGGTTGTTCATCAAATTTTTACTGAACCCCCAGCTGCAAGCTCAGAGCTCTGGCTCTGGAATCTTGGGACCCAGGTGGGAAGTCAGTTCCTCAGGGACGCAGGACAATTGGCGGCTGATGGCCAAGGGTCTTTGAGAAGAGTCCTGTGGGGCTAGGGATGCGTCTCCCAGGCAGAGACAGGATGCAAGCTTGGGGGCTGAGAGAGCACTGGGTTAGGAAGAGGCCGGAGCTCCTAGTGACTGGAGCACTGGGTGCTGGGATGGGGTGCAGGAGTAGAGGCTGAGGAGTCTGGGGCTTTGATGGCATCCCAGTCCCTGAAAACCACAAGAAGCCGGGGGGGGGGTGTCTTGAATCCTGAGGGGAGACACACTGTGCTTATTTTGGCAGAATAACGCAAGTGGTTGTATTGGGTTCCAGTATACATTTATAATAAATACAAGCAAGACTCTTTATACTGTGTGGATATCGACGGATTTGTCTATAAAAGAACTTAGTGTACTCTTGTGTCATTCATTAAAATGAATTGGTACCAAAGGTGAGGCACTGATTAGTCATTTTGTGGTATATTTTAAATAGGTGGGAGATAAAGGTTTCTAATAAATGTGGGAAAACCTGAGTGTGCCCAAAATGGGCGCGTGTTTATGATTGTTCCTTCGGTTTCCTGATGTTTGTGGATATAGCCCTTGACTTTATTTTTATTTAATTTCCTTATCTTTTCTCTCTCTCTTTCTTTTCCTTCCTTCCTTCCTTCCTTCCTTCCTTCCTTCCTTCCTTCCCCTCCCTCCCTCCCTCCC
>PVJS01020559.1:0-32439 GCA_004027185.1 Glis glis | reverse complement strand
CTCTCTCTCTCTCCCTGTTTCTCTCTCTACCTAGTGAGGCCCTCCGCAACTTCGTGAGACCCGGTTTCAAAAATAAAGCATAAAAAAATAGGGCCGGGGGCGTAGCGCAGAGGTAGAACGCTCCTGAGGTCAATCCCCGATACCGCAAAAAAAAAAAAAAAACTTAAAAAAAAGAAGTATATTGTCTATAAAAGTAAATACAGAACTGTGGTAATTTCAGCACTAAAATAAATGAACTAAAGAAACATGAAGAAACATGAAAGAATTTTAGGGATGTATTAAATAGATAAATTCTGTACTAGTAGATAAATTGCTGAATGTAATATGACTACAGACAATGTGACATCATTTTTATAAAGCAGAATAACAAGCAAAAATAAAAATATGCTCATATATATATATATAAACATATGGCAAAAATATTTTAACATACTGTTGTTGGTGCATTGGAATCATCCATCATAATGAAGTTCAGAGTGATAGGGACACACATGCACACAGCACTTGGTGAATTTCCCCCAGGGCAAAAATATTTTTAAAAACTGGTAAGCCCCAAGTAGAAGAGGATGGTTATCTCTGGAGAAAAAGATGGTGAGTTGGGAATCAAAGAGCAATCATAGAGGGAATGGTGTCCAAAACCTTGTAATTTAGCTGGGCTGTGAACACCTGTAATCCCAGTACTTGGGAGGCTGAGACAGGATGATCACAGGTTCAAGACCAGCCTTGGCAATTTACCTAGACCCTTTAGCAACTTAGCAAGATCCTGTTTCAAGATAAAAAATAAAAAGGGCCAGGGGTGTATCTTGAAGGTAGAATGTCCCTGGGTTCAATCTATAGTATAAAAAAAATAGCAATTTTATGGTTGAGTGCTGGGATGGAAGGTGATTGTTTTAATCTAGGAGGCATGATCTGCATACATAATACATCTTATCTTTATGTATTAAGCATTATGTAATAAAAACTATAATTTATGGCATTGTCTATACACTGAAAGTAGCAGTATGCTCATCACTGGGTTGTTCAGAAGATTGCATGGTTTAATAAAATCAATGAATGAATAAAGCACACAGAGCTGTGCCTGGCACACGATACTCTACGGGTTCTTATTAAATATACAACATTTTAAATGGGCCACAAAATTCCAGAAGGACATACTGCACTCAGAGGAAGAGCTGAGCACCACGGGTAAACGCAGTGTAGAACAGTGCTGAGGAGTTTGGTTTTAGAGGCAGGCTTGCACCCAGGCTGTGCTACCTAGGCGCACAGTGCTTTAGCTTTTCTATCTATACATGGGGGTACTAATAGGAGCTAGAGAGTTGACTTAAATTTCAGATAAATAAATAAATACAGTGTGTGTGATGTAAAACAATATTTGGCATATAATAAGTGCTTTATAAATATTAGAGATTATTATTATTGTTGCAATTATTATCCTTCTTCCAGTGGTGCGATTTATGGTAAATGGTGTGAACATTAGATCTGGGAGATACATCTTAGGCATAATAGAACTTTTAGAGAAAGAAGAACATGAAGCAGATAAAGGTGGAAAAAAAATCTCCAGGAGCTACAGACCAGTCGACTTCTATGGAGAGAGAAGCATTGCCTTGTAGAGATGAGAATTTCAATCCTGGTGAAAATATTGAATTTTAAGGATAAAAGGAAAATTAAATTTCCATTATGAAGGCATAAGTTATACTTTAGGTAAAGAAAAACACAACAGAGTCCTAGTTCTTTGAAGCACATTATGGTAGAAAATTGAATAAGGTTCAAAAAGTGAAGGTTGAAAAGAAAAATGTGATTTGAGAATTCCTCATCTGCTCATAGGTAAGGGTGACTCCTTAGGCACATATACTGACTGCAAATACAATATTATCAAAAATCTTACTAGAAAAGTAAAGATTTTGAAAAGCTTTGAAATGTAAGTGGGATTTATCAATGACAAAGTATAGTAAAAATACAGAATTATAAGTAAGGAAACATTTGAACATCAAACTGAAATCTGATTAATATTTGTTAAAATAAATATAAAGTTAAATACAACTATAACACATTGTATATTTCCATTAAGTCAATATTTACAAATGGCTACTATTATTAATATAAAGGTATATAAAAAGAAAATAAAATATCTATAGTCACTATTAATCTTTTCAAATATATTTCTATTTTTAGGAATTTTTCATCTTTTTGATGTGTATATATGTTATGATGATATGCATGTATATAATTCCTAGCACATAGTTTTATGTAAAACTGTATATTTTATATGTATGCATATATGCACTTAGGTGATGATCAGTATACATGTCTAATTGAGTTATCTATATTATTGTAACTTTGCTAGCATTTAGTTATTTTATATTTAATTATATATGTCTACTTTATGACACATTAATTGGAAATAAGTTAGACTCCTCCATCTTCCATTTCTATTAAAATATTTTCATTTTATGAATTTTCTTAATTGTTCATGTTATGTTTTGCTGATATATTGATTCTAAAGAAATCACATTATTTAGTGCAAAACTGAACTTGCGTGGCTTGATGGATGCATAGAGAAAAAAATGTAAAGCGCTGAGAATTGAAGGTGAATGCCCTGAAAAACACAGTTTCTTTTCAGCTTTGTCTACATCCTCAGGTAATGTATAGTGGCCACGATTTCTTATAGCTTGTGTCTCCTTCATATATTTTTATTTAAAGGCTAATATACCTGTTGAGTAACCATGCATTTTGGGTGTAGACATGGCAAGTATGCAGATAACTATATTAGAGTTATATTTCTTGGGAATGTTGAAGGAAATGCCATGTTCAATATCTCTCTTACTCTCCTCTATTTCTGAAATTGCCATGATATTTTTTACTTATCCTTGGAGTTCTGAAATATCCCCAGAATGTGTCTATATCAATGCCATATTACATTGACCCTGTTCAATCAATGGGTCCTTGGTTTTGAGAATTCTAGTAAACTTTCAGCTTAAGGAAATGTCCTTTCTTTATTGTTTGAATATTTTCTTTTTATCATATTCACTACATTAAGGTTTGCAATTCTGTTACATGGAGACTAGACTTTATTGTTCTGTTCCTCACATATAAATTTTTCTCTGTGTTCTTTGTCTTTGTCCTTCTGATCCCTGTTATTTGAAACAGCGTGAACTTTGCTTTCATTATTTATCTATCTATTTTAATATACTTTTATTGGTGCATTGTAGTCTCAATTTCAGTTCTACATGTTTCATTTTATGCAAATGCCCATTAAATCGTGTTTAGTATTCTAGAAAATCCTTCTTGCTTTCTGAACAACTATTTTTTGTCTCAGTCTACCTTTTTCTTTTCTTACTGATTTTTGTTTATTTTCCTATTTCATAAATTCTCCATATCATAGAATATTCTTATGATTATAACTATATGGATTATGGAAAATGCATATTTAGATTCCAGAATTTTTCTATGTTTGCTAATGTAGTTTTTGCCTTATTTCACACTGTTAGTTTTTTCTAATATTTGGTACTTTTTAGTATTGGATTCATAGTTATAGAGTGAAGAACTAGGTTTATTTAGATGTCAAGATGGAGAAAAGGTTTTCTCTGAAATCCTGATTATCTTCAGCCCATTAAACTGTCAAGAGCCTTGAAAGAAAGACAGTTAATAAAAATTTGTAGTTGGTGCAAATAAAATAATAATACATCATACATTAAAAATATCATGTCTATAAACCATAGTTAAAATAGAAAAATAAAGGAATAATAAAGAAATTCTAAATATTCTTCATTTGTTCATAATTTACTAAGAGTTAGATAATGTCACAGAATGATAATATGGAAAATAATTAATACTCTATTTTTCTTACAATGTGCTATTTATTTTACTAAAATATTTTAGAATTATTCTACTGACTTTAGAAAGAACTCCTGAGGTGGGATCTTTTTCAATTTGTTTTACTGACAAGGAAATTGAAGAACATACGAGTAATCTAATCTGACCAAAGCTACTGAGCTGCTGGCTATACTTTAGAACCCAAGTCTGTCTGGTTAGCAAACCCATATTCTAATTTCTCAGCAACTTTGCATTTCATACTTTTCCTGCCAAATTAAATTCTGGAGTATGAGTAAAATAGCTGAAAGGATGTGGTCAAGATCAGTAGATACACCATAAACGAGTGTAGAATCTTTAATAAATACATTGAGGTCACCAAGATTATGGCAGGGATGGCCATGATGTGATTCAAGTAAGTTTATGAGAGAGGTGTGATCTATGAATCCACAAAACCCAGCAAAGAGAGGAAAAGTATGTTTTAGAAAAATTGCATATGCAATCCTAAAAGTGAGAGTTTTGTTTTATAGGGGAGAGTGGGTGTATAATAGAGTGGTAAAGAAATGATTTAGAGCATCTTTGGGGTCAGGAATAATAGCAAGATACACTTTGCAAATGAGTTACATGGGTGTGTGAGAGTAAAACTTAAATCACATACACTGAAAAATTAAACAAACCCTGAATTTATTGAGGGACAAAAATGCTACCAGTACTATCTAAGGTAGATGTATTCTAAATATAATTCTGAAATAAGGTAGAATATAGATTTTTTATGCCCAGCATGTAAAACCTGCAACTAATAAACATAAAATATGATGTAAAATAGGTAACTTCCCCAAATAAATATATAAATCAAGTTCTTCGTGAATTCTTCATGAGAACATAGAATTCCTATAAGAATTCTATGCTCTTTCCAATATAATAGGGTGTGCTATGCACTGAGTAAATTTAGATACAGGAAAGACATTATTAATAAAAAATTGAAAGACCAGAGAAACACTATAGTAAACTGCAAGAAATAAAAACTTAAACTTAACAATAAAGCTATAGATAGGAGTGGTGGCACATGCCTGTAATCCCAGTACTTGGGAGGCTGAAACAGGAGGTTTATAGGTTTAAGGCAAGTCTTAGCAACTTAAAGAGGCCCTCAGCAACTTAGTGGGACCCTTTTACAAAATAAAAAAACAATATAGGGTTGGGGATCTATCTCAGAGGTATAACAACCTGGCTTCAATCCCCAGTATCAACAATAAAATGAAATAAAATAAAATAACAAAGCTATCATGAGGAGATACTTGTTAAATTGATTGTTTGCTCTTTTCATTTTAGTTTTGGTTGTTATTTTGTTTGTTTGTTTGTTTTTTGTCCTCGGGTTTGAACCCAGGGGCCTTCTACCTCTGTGCTACTCCATTAGCCCTTTTTATATTTTATTTTAAAACATAATCTTGGGCTCATTTTAGTTTTTCCCTGTAGAATTTGATGTCATATGAACACAGCTTTCATTTTGGTAACTCAGTTACTTAGAGCCATAATATTAAGGCAGAGAGTGGCTATCAATATAAATATCCCTAATTAGTCAATAGTTTTTTTGTGTGTGAACCAAATTATTATTCCATAGTGATATGCACCAGCATTTTTCTACATGACTGTGCCTCAAAAATGTAGCAATGTTTATGAGTTGGCTGGTGCTATGCAGTGTTAACTCAGCGCTGAAGAGCTCTGTCACCTATGGTCACGGTTTTCTTTAATTTGTCTTCAAAGGACTTATATCCTCATTGATATTAACATTATTAATTAATTTTCCTCTTATGAGCAACTATGCCAACAGTGATGACAAGCATGTCAAAATCTTTCTAGTGCTAAGAGGAATTTAAAGGATATACATTCCCTAAAAGGTTATGAATAATTCCCTGGAGAGTGGAGGTAATGTATGTAAGATGCTCCATGTGAGTTCAGTTGAATCAAGGAAGAGCCAAGACAATGACACTGATTACATGGAATAAAAAATATCTACATTTGCTTATTGCTCTTGAACTCAATTATCCTTGATATGACCTTGAACTCCTTCCAGGTCTTTACGGACTTGCCTTACAACTTTGCAAGACAGGGATGACTCCTGCATAGCCATTTAAGAGTGGTTTGTTTTTTTTTCAGCAGAGAGGGAGGAGTAGGAGACAGAAGAACCTGAGAAGGATAGAAGACCTTGCTTTTGAGGCCTTTTCAACCTTTTTTAACTCAAATTATTCAGCATGCCAAGATGCTGTAACTTGGAGTCTGAGCCTGTGTGGGCCCAGAGGAAGTTCAGGCTGGGGGTGCAGATATGACCATGCATAACTGCAGAAGTGGGTGCATCTCATGCAGCTGCAGATGTGTACATAGTTATATAATTATGACTAGGCAAAAGTGTAACATGCATACACATGTCACGCTGGCATGGATATGTGCCATTTTGCCTGGAACCCTATATAAGGGACAGGTCTATAAAATAAAGCTGCTGTTAGTTCTCCTCCAGATGGTGACTTCACATGCATTTTTTTTCTCTGGAGGTCTCATACCTGAAATCTCCCCTGCAATTGCAGCTGGCCTGTGACAGGCCCCCTGACAATTGGCATAGTTGGCAGGATGGAGTTAGTGCCCCCGGTGATGCTCTGGAGTAGCGGTCCCAGGAAGAGACATTGCCCCTGGCCTCCCTGTGGTTCCCGGTAGCTGAATATCTGGTGGTACAGACCCTGCCAGAAGATTGGGACGAGGTACGTCCCCAGCCAGATGAGGTCCACAGGGTGTTGGAGGTGCTCGAGCCAAATGTCCCAGTGGCGCACTGAGAGACAGCCAGGCAGGAGGCCAGGATGTTCCTGGCAGTGTTATGGCACACCAGCCATGACATTCAGGAGCTGATGCAAGAGGTTCACCGGCTTCAGTGACAGGAAGATTTACAACAACATGTAGAGGCCACCGAACGAGTCCTGCACAATCTGAATAAGTTTGCTTCTGCTTCTCGCTCCAGGAGTCCGGTAGGCTCCCTTTGACAAACCTGTCTCCTGATAAGGCAGAAGGTAGAGATACAAGAGTCTTTGGATCCTGGGGAAGGGGTGGCAGGACCCTGACAATCCTGCCACACCACTATGACTCAATGTGTGCCTATGGAGTTACATGATTTGGCTAAACAATGCAAGCAGAAGAGGGGAAATGGTCCCTGCATGGCTGTTGGGCTTGTGGGATGATGGCGCCAATAATACTGAGCTGAACCCGATTGAAATGACCAAATTGGCTAGTATAACCACCATGCCCTCCTTGTTGCAGTGGCTGCAGAATGTGTCTGTGACTAATGTGTAAGCCAGGAATCAGACTCTAATTAATTGGCTCATGTCCACAGCCCGCAGAGTTTGGAATAACAGAGGTGAGTTGCCAGAGAATGTGAATAAGTGGACTACCTATTTAGATTTGGTGCAGATCATATGTAAGATGGGTATGCGAAAAATGATGCTTGAGGCCCAGTATACTAGCTCAACGAAGAGCCATTTACAGCCCATATGAAAGACCTTATACTGGCAGTTGGCCTTCAGGACACTTTTATGACCATGGCTGCTCTCCTGGCCCCTTATATTGATGAGCCAGTGCACGTAGTAACGGCTGCATTGGCCCAGCTGGGGGATGTGGAAGTGCTCAGACAGGGGCACACAACCCAAGTGCGAGCTATAGTAGGAGGAAAAGGCTCTCAGCAGGATCGGGGCCACAGTCACAGAAAAATAAGTCAGGAGATGAATGGGCTGTAAAGGTTAGCCACAAACAGATATGGTATGACCTATTGGTGGCTGAGTTGGCAGAGAAGATAAACCGCCAGCCCAATGAAGTGTTCCTAGCACCCTGGCAGCAGCTTTGCCCAAGCCAAAGGTACACCCCTTTTCCTTCAAAAAAGGCTGAGGGAATAGTGAAAGAGATAGGTGTGGCTGACTTTCTCCCAGACTAGTGACTGGGCTGGGATTCTCAGTTGGTGGAGGAACTGGCTGGCCTAAGGCTACATGTGGAATTGACTATTTACTGGTCCACCCACAGTGTGCAATGCGTCCTGGCACTAGTTGATACGGGGGCAGACAGCATGCCTCCTTTTTGGCAATCTGGGTGAATTCACTGGACCTAAAGCTGCCACCGAGGGTTATGGAGGCTGTTTCATTACAGTTCAACCTGCCCGTGACTTTTCAGAATTTGACGTTTACCTCCTAAGCAGTATGATGTGTATATCTCTTCCATAGTTGAGTACATCCTGTGCATGGACTTGCTACCCGGATTGACTGTGTCAGAGAATTCTGGCTACTGGTGCATGTGGTAAAGACCATCACTAGAGGACATCCCCATCATGCTCCCTTACAACTCCCCCAGTCCCCGAGGACTGTGAATGTTCAGCAGTACAAGTTACCAGGGGGACATAAGGAAATTGGACAAAGGATACTGAAGCTAGAAGAGGCAAGTGTAATCTGCCCAACTCATAGCGCATTCAACACTCCCCACCCTTGCACTCAGCGGAACCCAACATTGCAGAATTGATGGATCATCTGTCACACAAATTGGGACAGTTCCATTATGTTACAGACTGGGAAAATGCCTTTTTCTCCATTGACCTTACTCCGGAAAGCCAGTAACAGTTTGCTTTTACCAGGGAAGGCCGACAGTGGACTTCTCTGGGATTGCCCCGGGGATATCTGCATAGTCCCACCTTGTGCCATGGTCTGGCAGCACAGGATTTGTCCTTTCGGTGGAAGTCTGAGACTACTGTTGTACAATTATATTGATGATATTATGCTAACCTCTGATTCTCTTACAGAGTTAGAAGCAGCTGCATGGAATCTCTAAGCCACTCGCCAGGAATGGGGGTGAGCTGTTAACAAAGACAAGGTCCAGGGACCTGGGAATTCTGTCAAATTCTTGGGAGTTGTTCAGTCGGGTAAGACAAAGACGATACCTGAAGCCTTGACAGACAAGATACAAGCATATCCTCAACGGTGAAAAGTAAAACAGTCACAGATGTATCTGGGTAGGAAAAACCCCAGTTGGGTTTTGGTCACAGCTATGGAAAGAGGCAGAGACTGTAGATGCTGCCCTCTTAGCTTGTGAACCCATTACAGGTACTGGGTCAGTGATGGTCCATATTTAGTTGAAGGCTGGCTGAGGTCCTGGAATCAGACCTCCTGGACTGCAATAGCCCAAATGGCCACTCTGACAAAGTGGGGTGCATACTTAGAGCAACGAGCACAGTTTTCTAGTAGTACTTTGTCTGAGCGGTTATAGACTTTGCTGGGGCCAGTACAGTTTCCAGCAACAGCCCCATCAGAACCCACAGAAGTGGGAAACATCCAAAGTCTCTATATGAAAGGGAAATCTTTGTTGGGGCCAATGCATTTCCAAGTGATAGCCCTCTCAGAATCCACTGAAGTGGGAAATACCTCAACTCCCTATGAAGAAGGGAAAACCCCAATATCATGGAAGCATGGTATTGGAACCTATGGAAATGGAGACACCCAAAGTCCTGAGAAGGAAGGGAGAGGCCCCAGACCCATGGAAGCATGGTATACTGATGGCTCCTGTCACAGCAGCCACCCACGTGGGTGGCTGTGGCCTTCCAGCCTGCCACAGAAACATTTTGGTATGAGACTGGTGCTGGACACTCCAGCCAGTGGGCTGAACTCTGGGCAGTTGGTTAGTTCTCATGAAGGAGACTGGGCCCTGGTATGTCTGTTCAGACAGCTGGCAGTCTAGCGAGGACTAACCTGTGGCTACCCCGAATGATAGCACAAAACTGGTTGATTTGGCACCGCCCATTGTGGGACAAGTGTATGTGGAAGGACCTGTGGAAAAGGGACCTCGAGGAAGGAGGCAAAATACATCATGTTCTGGGGCATGGACCCTGGCAGGCCCCTGGTAATGATGCTGCCAATGCTTTAGTGAAAGTCTGGGTTCTCTGACTACCCTTGGAACCCTTGTCGGTAGCATCATGGTTACATAAGAAGTTAGGACGTGGGTGCCCGCACCATGGGGCTCAGAGCCCAGCAGTGGGGATTGCCTCTTACCACAGTCAAGTGCAAGGTGCTGTATGGCACCGTCCTTGGTGTGCAGAACACCACCCACAGCGATGTAGAGTTCCAACAACCATGGGGCAGGTTCTCCAAGGTACTCAACCTTTAAGAATCATGATATTCCCCCAGCCCTATTTTTTATTGTTTATTTTGAAACAGGGTCTCTCTAAGTCAGGGAGGACCTCACTAAATAGCTGAGGCTGGCGGCAAACCTGTGATCTTCCTGTCTCAGTCTTCCAAGAACTGGGATTATAAGCATGCGCCACGACACCTGGCTCAACTGACTCACTTTTAACTACATCAACTACTCACTAGGAAAGTATAACAATTCTTAAATGTTTATGTACCAAATAATACATCTTAAAAATACAGAACCAGTCAAGGAGGAGTGAAAGGAGAAATTAAAAACAGGAAATGGAAAAGAATAGAAACCCCTCAGTATTCATTATACTTAAATGTATGTTGAAATGATACTATTATGCATGTATAGTATTAAAGATGAATATGTTATTAAAACTAATTTAATAAACAATTTAACTCATAGAAATCTGTAGTACTCAGTAATCTTGTAACTGTTGATATAATTCTAAACTCTCAGTGCACTTATATCATTGCTTTTATTGGACTTTGTAATACAGTCTTTTTTAAAAATTGAGTGCATGCATGATAATCTTTCCATTAAACGTCTCAACATTTGTACTTATCTTGCTAAAAATAAGTCTAAGAGTTGATATTTAGTATGCATTTGTGATTACAATTTCTTTAAAAGAAGCTTAACCTTCTCAGAGCATTGTGCAGCCAGGTTCAACACTGAGTTGCTGTTCTCAGAACTGTTGACATTGGATGTTCGGTCTGGGGCCATGGTACTCCTGGCAGTTAAGGTGAGTCAAGAAAACCAAGAAAAAGTAAATAAGAGATGTCAAGAGTAAGCATATCTGACATAAAAATAGCTCTTTCCTGCTAGGGAGAGTCACTGTTGTGGAATCTGGTAAGCAACCTCATTAGGGAGAGTAATTGTTTCCTCCTGCCTTTTAACTATTGATAATCTTTGAAAGTTTCTTTGCAAGAATTTTCCAGGAAGTGTTATCATACCACAACAAGGTTCACTAGTTAGATATTCTGAGTGCTCTAGGGTAAGGTACACATGCAGAATATAATCTTTAAAAAATTGACTTATTTGTTATGTGAGATTTAAAAAATTTTGGGGGGTAATATAGTAATGTAATGAACCATTTGAAATAATTAGAGTGCCTGGAAAGTGACTGGACATAAAAGGAAAGCATTTTGGTTTTTCCTTATTTCTGTGTGTGTGTGTGTGTGTGTGTGTGTGTGTGTGTGTGTGATACTGGGGATTGATCCCAGGGGTCTTCCTCTGAACTAAACCTTCAGTCCTATTTTATTTATTTATTTATTTATTTTATTTTATTTTTTTTTTTTTGCGGTACCAGGGGCGTCTACCTCTGCGGCGGGGTCGTGGGGACTATATATGTCCCCGTCCCCCTGTCCCCTCTCTCTTCTTTTGGCCACCATGACTGAGAGCCAGTGTCCCTCCACCATGCTTCGCCGTGTTGGTCTCTGCTTTGGAGGCATCAACTACGGACGGAACCTCTGACACTGTGAGCCAAATAAGCCTTTCTTCCAAGTTGTGCTTGTTGGGTATTTCGGTCACAGTGACAGCAAAGTTGACTCAAAATCTGTGTGTGTGTGTGTGTGTGTGTGTGTGTGTGTGTGTGCGTGCGTGCACATGTGTGTGTCTCTGTTTTAATTTCCATTCTTGGGTTTACCATTCTCTTTTACTCTTTGATTTAGTCCCACATTGTAATCTTTGACTATTATGCAAATAAGTTAGCACCTTAAGTGTTCGAATTATAATGTAACATATGGACAGGTAGGTGTATGCTTTTTTTTTATAAAGGGGTTTGAGGATTTAGGAAAATAGTTCACAAAACCATCCCTTTTGCATTGAACTTGATCCTTAAAACAGGAGACTTACTACAGGGTACTTGTGAACTCTTCGCTTGAAGATGAAGCTGACATTTCCCCCTTCTCTTCCTAGAAATCATCTAGAAGAAATAAGGAAAATGAAAAACAGAATAAAATGCTATATTTTTAAAAATAAAACTAGGAGAATATTAGATCCTCCATACAAAGACAAACTATGCTGGATGCAGGAAGAAACTAGAAAATCTGTGGATTGGATCAAAGATAGGATACATAATAACAATCAGAAAAGATTCAGTCAAATATAAATCATCAGGGCTAGGTACAAAATTCAAGACACCTCCTTAAAACAGAAGGAAAGCACTGCGTAAGCTGACAAGGAGAGCCATCAAGTTCTGTGTGGTTCCAGAAAGCAACCACAGATCAACGAGGAAGCAAAGAAAACACCAGTATTCATAGAAGTAATTTGTCTCTGTAGCAGCAAAAAAAAAAATGTTTTGCATTTAAAAGTAAACAACAGAAATTAAAATTAAACAACAGAAATAACAAAGTAACAAAATAATTCATGCAGATTTTATTTTCACATGGTCTGGGATTAAAAAAAGGAAAACTAATCTATTCATAAACCTCGAGCTAGAAGAAAATTTCTGGCATCAGAAGTACTTCTCTGCGCCTCCCTGTCCCCCCAAAGAAAGAGAGATATATACTTCTCTGTCCCCTCCACAAGAAAGAGAGAGAGAGAGAGAGAGAGAGAGAGAGGTCTTAGACATACTTGATCTGAGAACAACAACTTGCCTGCATGGAACTGAGAAAACAAAGAAAACAAAGAAATGATATATTATTCTGAATTTATATGTCTTCTAATTCCAAGCAGAGTAGAGAAGTTAATGCCAAACTGGAACATGAATGACCTGTTGAAGGCAGCTGATGGTGCAGGACAGGGAAACAGAGGAACTGAGAGTCTGATGAGGGGACATCCTTGTTCAGGTTAGTCACCTGCAGAACTTTTACTCAGAGCTAGATGGTAGAGGGTGGTGAGCAGCCGGGGCTGAGGACCCATGAAAACATGCTTAAAAACAAATAAACACCCCAAACACGCAGAGCTTTGAGGGACCTGTGGTTTTTAAACCCCTGGCTACTTTGTCTGCTTAATAGCACTTTTTTGTTTGATGGACTATATTCCTACGTGCAGAAAATTATTATTCCTGGACTTTATACGTGTTTAAAATGTGAGTCTTTTATAAACTGCTGCCTTCATAAATTTTCAGCTCTTTAGTTTGTGCTGTAATATGCTAACTACTGGCTTTTCTTTGTTAACTCTACAGATTGCTTTGTGTGTGTGGTCTGCCCTGGAGCAATCTCTCACTCCATTGGTATGACAGCTGTATTCTTTGATATACCAGGGAAAAGAAGGCATCCAGCAGTAAAGGTACCCACTTCCCACTCCCCCTGATACACACACACAGATGTAGGAATAATGGCTATTTCTAGTCTGTGGCTAATATCTTCCTGGAAGTCATAGGATATTAGTATTTATTAGTATTTATTTAGTATTCAATATCACGTAGGTGACAAAGTATGACAGGAATTGGCAATCAGTTCTCTGGGAAGGAGAAAAGGCATCCTAGGTGTGCCCTTTTGCTTTGGTACAGAGTCTACATGAGATAAGGCAAGTGTCTCATTTCAAGGTAAATATACAGGTAGAAAACAACATAGGAGAGCCCAGGGAAATCAGAAAGGAAGGGAGGACTTGGGGCAGAACATTTAGAATCGCATGGCACATCTGTGGTTATTAAAAGCACTAACCATAAGACACCCAGATTTTCATTTGTGCCAAAACAAAGTTAGAAACAATATTAGCACGGAAAGCACACCCTCATGTAGCCTTGTTGTAAGTCCTAATTTGAAGAAACTGAAAGTGTAATTGTGATCTTCCCCAGCCCTTGCCTGGGATGGAGTACATCTCTGGCTGGCCTGGTTCTTAGGCTTTCTAACTTGAGCATCATTACACCGAAGGCTTCTCTGTGTCTGCAACTTGCAGACAGCAGTTTCTGGGACTTCTCAGCTCTATAATCACATGAGCCAATTTCCCATAACAAATCAAATATGTATATATAATCATACATATATAATCTTTTTTGGTTCTATTTCTATGGAGAGCCCTAATATGTACGGTTTTATAGAGAAGGATTAATTAAATAAGTTAATGACAGGCCATATTAAAGGAATGGAAGCAGCGCTATTCATTCTTGGATCAAGGCCTTAAATATGGGAAGGGGAAACTTAGAATGAACTCTCTAGTGTTGGACAGGAATGGTGTCTGTGTGGATGTGTGTCTTAATGTGTTTGTGTACGCACATGTGCAAACAGACACTTGCATGTGTATGTGTTCACTAGCTCTGTCCCCTGGAAGGGGATTCAGCATTACTGGGCACACATAGTTCTTGGGAATTGGCTTCCAAGTACCAGTCTCCAGTACAAGTGAGCAGGGGGCTTCTTTTCCAGAGCTGAAGCAAGAAAGGAACTAGATGAATCTGGAATATATTGTCATGCCACAACACAAGAAAGGACACAAAAAATAATAACTGTGTAAAAGGCGCAGATAATGTCTCCTGAAGGGCTATATTTGGGGAAAATTGTGGAGAATTTGATCATAAATATTAGTTATCATAATAATATTTTAATTCATTGAATGAAATATAAAACCTTGTTTTTTGAGACAGTAATAAATAAATCAAATATTTAAACAATTAAAAGGATTGAGGCATTTGCATAGTTTTAAAGTATCAACCAAGCTGGGTGTGGTGGCACACTCTTCTAATCCCAGTACTTGGGAAGCTGAGACCGGAGGATCTGGATTCGTGGCCAGCCTCAGCTACTTAGTGAGGCCCTCTGCAACTTAATGAGACCTGGTTTCAAAATAAAGAATAAAAAATAGGGCTGGGGGCGTACCTCAGAGATAGAATGTCCATGGGTTCAATCCCCAGTACCGCAAAAAAAAAAGTATCAACCATAAAATTCTTACTAATTGCACAGAAGAAGCTGTAAATTTTCAGTACAGAAGTGTGACCAACACTATCAAGTGATCACAGCAAATATAAATCCTGCTCTACCCACAGGTTGCAAAGAAGAAAACATGGCATAGCTTCCTGATGGAGATGCATTATTTGAATCTGGATGGGAGGCAACATCAAATCAACCAAGCCCAAACGAAGGGACACTCTGCACAGTGACCGGCCTGTCAAGATCTTCAATGATGGGTGAGAACACTGAGATTTCTCCAAGATGAAATCTAAATGCAATGAATCTAAACTGAAGTCTTTTGTCAAAAAGACACTGGGAATTTGGTGAGCTGTGAATAAGGTCTGAGGATTAGATGGCAGAGATTCATCACCTTTGATGTGCTGACTTTGTTAGTTATACTGTGGTCATATAAGAGACTGTTTTTGTAGGAATTAACATTAAATATTTTCTGGATGACGGGGATTGGGAAGACAATTTAAACTCACATCATTGAGGAAAAAATTAAAGTTCTCCATTTTTACTTGCAACGTCTTTATATTTGAGATTGTTTCATTCATAATAAAGTATTTTTCAAAGAATAGAATAAGCTTTGTAAAATAATTATTATCTTAATCATCTTTATGTTATCCTAATTTTTCTTACTTTGGTCTTTAAAAGTAATTTAAAAATATTTACTTTGATAAGAGAAATTTTACATAGAAAAGGCAATCTCTGTGATAAAATGTATTCAAATACAAAGAAAATAATTATGTAGTTCAAACCAGTCAGGACAATATTAATGTTTTGAAATAATAAAATATTTGAAATTTGAACCAGCTAATCAGAATAAAAATGACAGAATTTACTGCTAGTGAAAATCCATTCCTACAAAATTATAAGACAAACAATATTATCCCATTTAAAAAGAAAAAACAGAAAGACGGCCTTTGTTTTCACTTTGATTATCCATAACATATTTAAACAAAAGGAAAACAAAATTTATTCCAAATAATAAACTTTTATTTTCTTTTGGAACCAAAGTCTCATGTGCTTGGTACCTCAATATGCATAGTCTGATAGCATAATATAGGATTGGTTCTTGTGGGAGAGCAATTTGTGTCATATGTATATTCAGTTATAAAAATAACTCCATAACTCTTATGTAAAGTAACAATTTATATAAGAGACCTTAGAAATGCAAGACAAATATTTTGGATTTTGTTAAAAATGCATATATGCATTAGATCCCTTTTGATATTTTTATCTGAAGAACCAAAGGATGTGTTAGTCAGCATGTGTTGTTTTTTAGGTTCTATGTTGAAGTGGGGATTTTGAAGGAAGAGTTGAGGTTGATATGGAATCCATTCTCTTTCCATTCCTGCTCTGTGAGTGAGAAGACACCGTTGCCTGCATAGAGTACAGAAGCCAGAGAAACTCTAGGAAATAACTAAAAATTTCCAGTAACTTTATGGTGGCTGTAGCAAAACATGGATCTTGAATTCTGTCTTCCTAGGACAACATGAAAGGCTTAGCCTGTATTTAATATGCATATTCTACACACAGGTATCTTTTTTATGGTTTTGCTTTATGTTTTACTGATGAAGAGAGGTAAAAATATTTTTTCTTAGTTCTCTTTCTTCACGAGGGGAAATCTCTCTTTGCTGATTTGCTTCATCAGCTAAACTCCTATCACATCTTTTATTTCTAGTTTAATTTTTGCTTCAATTTTTGTTTAAATTTCCTTCTACTCTAGCTATAGGCTATAACTCCCTAAGGTGTTTTATGAGCAATTCACACAAAATAAGGTATGATAAATAATACTGTTCTGTGAGTTTTGAGGTTGAATTAAAATATGACAGGAAAAGTCACTCCTTGTACGATATCAACTAACTTGGCAACAATAATACTTGGGATTTATGCAGACATCCGTGGCTTCCTCCTCTCAGATGACGCCCTCTGTGTGCACAAGGAGACTCAGTGAAACCAACGTTTGCTTTTCTGTGCTGTGACTGCAGTAGCCTGGACGTTCTCATGAGAGCTACGTGACTCCAGAAAAATGGTACTTGGACCCACATTTTTAAAAACAAAACAGCTGTTTATATTTAGCCCTATAGAGTGGAGATAACTGATCCTTATATACTTATAGTATATGTGTGTATATATGTGTGTGTATATATCTATCTATATATCTATATCCATATCTATGTCTAACCTATATCTATATATCATCTATATCTATATCTATATCATCTATATCAATATATATATATCTAATATATATCTATATCATCTATATCTATATCTACCTATATCTATATCATCTATATCTATATCTATATCTATATCTATATCTATATCTACATATAATGGCGCTAGGGTGCTGGCTCTGTGCAAGACACACAGAGAAGCAAGTCCACCTGAGAGAAGTACAGATTTAGTGTTACCTCCCCCCTCTCATGCTCCCCTGCAGGACTTCCATATCAGCTATTTTTATGGCACTGGATAATTTCAATGGACTGTGACAGAGAGCACCTTATTTAATATAAGTGGGATCCATATGTGGCTTTATCCCTATTTGAAAGATTAAACAAAACAAAAAAACCCAAATAAACAAAAAATCAAAAAAGAAATGTTCAGACTCACTGACTGATCTGAAGTTGAGTCTTTTAGGGCTCATAGATTAACTAAATTTCAGTTCTAACTTCTTTTCTCTAAAATAGAGTAGTGTGTGTGTGTGTGTGTGTTTGTGGGTGTGTGTGCACATTTGTGTATTTGTGTGCATGTTGGTTTTTCCTACTAGACATAAGCATGGAAACACACACTGATGGTGGAGATCCTATTTCTTGGATTTGTTTGCTTCTTCTGGGTCTCGGTACCCTTCACAGTCTTTGGTTCTTGCCTGTTTTAGAATGTCGATCAGTCTATTCCTCAATGTCGCTTCTCCCTATCTCAGATAGACAGCAGATGTTTCAGGATTATAAGTCACTGTGTGCTGCCTCTGTGGCTATAAAATTGAAAAAGTGACTTGGGTTATCCATTTATTCTCAGCTTGTTTGTTGCATCGGTTTAAATGTCTACAGGCCAGAATCGATGATGTGAGAATCAACAACACCTCTAATCTCTTCTGTTGCGATCACTCTATCATTTCAGGCTTAAAATACACCATCATTTTATTTCTCATTTCTTTTTCTCTTCAATAAAACCTTGACAGCTCAAGCAATGTGTTATACAACCTTGAAAATAGATTAAAATATCTATTCTCACTCAGTCTCTCCTAATCATCATCTACATGCAAAAGTGTTGATAACTCTTCGTGCAATTTTTTACTATTCCTCATTTTTACATAAAGTATTTGGGAACTTCTTTGAATATATACTTCCTTTAAAATATTCCAATGAGTTGTAGTAACATTTGCCAAAGTAATTTACCAAAATTGATACATAGATATCTGATCACAAAGAAGATACTTGATCATTTACATTTTCAGAATGAGAAATCTTTGTAAATCAAAATATTTCAAATATATATCATATAAGATAAAGTTACCTTAATTGTTAATAATTCATGTAATAGCAACATCTCTCTCCACAGAAACTTGGAGAAGATGTATGCTTAAACTTTTGTCAGGAAAGGGATATGGAAGATAAACCTGATTTGTGGTTTGAAATGTTTGTATATTTCATGAAATTTGATTCTTTAAAATTATGAATGATGGATTACAAACTAATTTTATTTGAAGTCATGTGTTCAAGCAACATGAGTTTTATTTCCCTGTTTTCTTATTACATGGAGTAATACGTGAGGATATAAAAATAGATTCTTGATTTTGGGAAACGATATGTAGTTGATTGTTAGGTATTTCAGTTGTGGTTAGGGCTTGTTAGATGTATAACTCTTGCTTGGCTTAAAAAAGTAAAACCGTCTGGAGGATTTAGGCTGAGACCCATTTTAGTCTTAATTTTCCCCAAATTTCTTGATATATTTGAAAAGGAAATTTGTTGGGCCACAGCGACGCTCCACAAGGGTCATTTATTCCCCTAGCACTTTGAGCACATGTTCACAGGGAGGGGGCAGGAGAGGAAGGGGAATTTTATGAAGACAATCTGTCTATTTCTGGAGTGTATATTTCAGTAAATTCTGTTTTCACTGTACACTGTAGAAGGGGAAACTATGATGTTAAAAAAGCCTCAATACATTTACTGATTGCAGGTCATGCTGTCCTTTATGCCCCCACAGGGGACATTTCCATGAACTTGAAGAAACTCCAGGGCCCTCCTCACTTACATTGGGCTTTCTGACGCCCATGGATGAGTGATATGTTCACTTATGTTTGTAAAATCTACAAACCAAGATACTTTACAGGGATCACTGTCCCTTTCCATTAAAATAGTCCCCTACAGCCTTATCTTTTGAGTGACAGGGAGAGCCAGGAGTGGTTGTAGGACGGTCTGGACACATCTCCTGGCAGGTTGAGTAGGAACACTTTTGTGTAGTCACTGTTGTGTATAACTCAGTTATTGCCAGCTGAATTGGAGAAGTGGTTTCTAATAATGCACCTGCTTCCCCCAATACACTCTATGTCCCAACTTGAAGATCCAGGGCCCGCAGTTGGATTTTGATATTAACATCTTCTACAGCACACATCTTCAAAGGATGTGGGGTCACGGAATAGGCCAAGCTTAATGATGTATGGAAAAGGACTAATCTGTAGAATTTTCAAAACCTCAATTATAAGCCTACAGTGAGTATTATGAACACCTTATCCATGGAATGTTCTTTTTTTTCCTATTGGAGATATCCTTAATAATGCATAAAATTATAAATTAATTTTTAGGGTGGAATGATGAAAGTTTGAGGCGATGGATGCATTAAACCACCCTGTTTTGATCAATATACATTGCATACATCTATTGAAGCAAATTAGAATTTATCAGAATTCTTATGTATAGCCTGCAGCTGCACTACAAAGAATGAATATATTTGTAGCAGCTCAGATATGAAAGAATCTGGTTAAAATTTTCTCAAATATGATAAGAATCTATAATTATAAAATTTAAAGGAATTTTTCTAAAGTATAACACTGAAAAGAAAATTTTAATTAGTGAGGCTAAAAGAATGACTAAATTAACATTTTTTATTTCTATGTAATATATTACAAAGCTTATTTTGTTACATGAAATGTGATCAAAATATGTATAAAGATGAAAGAAACATTATAGAATTTGTCAGACAGCCAATTAACAAAAATATATCTGGATTTTATCATTTGTGATTCATTTCATCATTTTTTGTTGTTTTTCTCATTGTGGATGTGTTCATGTTTTTATTCATGAGTGTTTACCACCTTTGTGAATAGCTCCTGAGTACACACTGCAGACCCCACAAAACCCTGTGCATGTTTTTCTTGATTTTATCTTATTCCCTTCTTTTTGGAGGGGATGCAGTTATTTTTAATGGCAGGTTATATTTTCAGTTTCACAATTACAATTATGAAAGAGATTTCAGTAACTTCTAATTTTTGAGATCTTATGAGTTTATTATTATATTTGTGTAACAAAAATTATTCTCCTTAAAAATGAAAATTTAAATAAGCATTGGCATTAAAATTAAACAAAAAAACTACTAATGCAAAGTTACATTGACATGTCGAATAAGGAATTCCAATTCATTCTTTGGGAAAATAAAATGAAGTAATTGAAAGAAACTACTTTAGGCCAATTATAGATTTAAAACCACAAATATATACTAAGAATTGGCTCAGATAAATGCTTCATGAAGAGAAGTAACACAATGTAGTTTATCCATAATCCATAAATGCTATGGGAAATTTAATTCATGGAAATATTTTGATATACTTTAAAGTACAACTTTTTTATATTTTTTAATTAAATTTGTCTTAACTGGTATTTTAAAAGCATAAAAATTAAAAAAAAATGAAAACGGCATCTCAGTTAGGTTAAACACATAATATTGGAAAAGATACTGAAATTATTAATGCAAGGAATATTCATTTGTATACAATGCCATAAAACATGTTTTTAAAATCTCCGTATTGAATTTAAAACAATTAAACCTTTATAATTTTGAATATTTTTAGTTTGAAATAAATGTTATTCATCACTTCTTAAATATATATTCATTAAATTATCATGACTACCCAGGTAAAAATAATAAACTTCTTAATTTTACCTTCATAGTATGTTTGTTTAAAATTCTTCAAACTTTGGATTATTGTCATTAAGAATTCCTGAAAAAAAAAGAATTCCTGAATACATACAATTATAAAACATGGCCTTAGTTCTTTTACTCATTTCATTAGACTGTAGGTGATTTGGTTGCATACTCTGTGAAGGTATTGACCACATTAAAATAAGATTACTTAGGAAAAATTACTTCACGAGATTTCAATGAGAACATGGGAGCAACTCCAGTTAGAAGAACAGACGTTTTATCCAGTTTTTTGCTTCAGATTTAAGAACCCATAACTTCTTTCAACCAGGAAAGCGGCAGTGGAAAAGCAGGCTTCGGGAAAAAATATCTCACAAATTTCTCATATAATCTACATCACACCAAAGACAAAGTAAACGGTCAGCCACTTCTTTGAATTCCGGAAAAGCGCTGTTGGACTTGGACATGCACATTTAAAAAATAAAACTTGAGGAGTTCTTCTCTTCCGCTGGAACAGTCTGAACTGTCAGCTTAGCTAACCTTTGTTTGCCTGTCACCGAGTTCCCGTGATTAAATGTGAAGATTATAATCATTAACCATGCCAGGGGTTCACTGTGGGTGGAATTTGATGTGCGGATGACATTCTGTTTATACGATGAAGTCAAAATCAGACTTCATCTTTTCTAGCTCAGCACCCAGAGGTCTCTAGGTTAGCTACCAGGGGCCGGCGGCGCTTGTATTTCCTGACTGTATGTTAAATAGTGCATTCACATGGGCTGGGGGATAGTTCCCTACATCCGGTAATCCCCACTTCCCCTTAATTGGGATAAACACAAATTTGGCATCAGAGAAGCAACCTCATTAAATAATTCTCATCCATTTCAAAAAACTACTTTCCAAATAGTTTTAGCCATTCAACAATTTTAGCGAATATGATTGTAAAATTTCATTTCTCATGTTAAGCTGGTGGTTACAACAGGAATGTTGAATACCATATTGCTGAAATTATTCAACTATAAATGATAGTAGAGCATATATAGTTTTAATAGGCTAATAATAAAGTGATTTTTTCTAGAATGGCATATTTAAATATCATAATTAATCTGATATGATATTTAAGGCTTTATTATAATAGCACATCGTAACTAAAGATTGTCATAATCATTAATGTCTTTCTATAGATATAAAATAACTTTGAATGTGTTTTACTATGGTTGAGAGGAATTTTATTTAGTAACTAAAATTCTTAATTTGAATTCAAATAAAATAGATTTTGATGTATTTTTAATTAAGTTTAATTCTGGTGAAAAGGCCAACATCAGCCTGCATTTTAGGTTAAGATTTAACTATTGAAGGCACAATAAATTGAAGAAATATAATGCTTTTTTACATAGAACTTTTATTGCTTTCTTGCCTCTTAAAAAATTAAAAGCAGATTATAGTTTTTATCTTTAACTCCCTATAATAGAGTTTTACTCTAAATATGTGATTTTGCCAATCAACTTCATTCAAAAGGTCTATTTTTGCAGTTGGTACAAATGGCTAAACCCCACCGAATAATGGACCTGCTAAGCTTTTAAGACCCAAGAAACGTAATCAGTAAATTCACCATGTTTCAAAGAGAAAAAGTATAACCTCTCAGTTAGTTACCTTTAATTTAAAATCATTTTACTAGATTATTTCAGGCTTTAGTTGTAGATACAGTAAATAAAATTAGAGCTAACCAAAAGAAAATTATTTCTGAATAACTCCCCTTTTGTTTGCTAGTCAATACAAAGAAACCTTTACCATCAAACCATAAATGTCAACTGGAAATGGCATCGCAACATACTCCTAAAGGGTGACTTTCATGTGAAAAGAAATCAAACTTTTGGACATGTGGATCCAAAGAGTTTGGGTTTTAGGAGTCTTTGAAAACAAACTTGGGGTCCTTCGCAACACATCCACCGCCTGTACTCAAATTCAGAGTTTTAAAGCTATGCGGAATGACAACTTCAATGAGATAACAAAGGGGTGTCGCCTTGAAATGCAATATGATTATTGTGACTTCAGATAATCGTCAAGACAAAAAGGCTTGAAGCAATAATGATAATATTTAAGATAGAGCAAATTACGGCTGCCACACACTAATTAAAACCAGCAGATCAACTGCAGGATAAGACAATTGGAACGTGCACTTAGCGGGCTCGTCTGTCAGTGCCTCAGGAGGCTGTCCTGCTGCCCCGTCTCCTCTGGCCCTTACTGCTTTCAGGAGGGCTGCAAGTGATTTTCCCAGGGCAACTCTGCAGCGGACCACTGGACGGCTTTCTTTCCCCCAGAACCCTCACACTGCTGGGAAGGGGACAAGGAGGCTGGATTGCAGCCCTCCGGAAGGCTCCGCAGGTGCTCCTCCATGCTGGCCTTTGGGTAGGCGTGAGTGAGGAGTCAGGGTCATGGGAGACATTGTGCAAAATCCCTACAACCAAGACAGGTGCTCACAAATGAAATGAACCTGATGCTCGGACATCCTCTCTTGGGGCTACAATTATTCCAACACACCCTTTATGGACAAGCGTAACACGCCCTCCTCACCCCACCACCTGAATGTATTTGATACATCATAAAAGAGAGCGATCGGCAACTCAGGGACATACAAACCTGGGGCAGGGTCAAGTGAGAGATCTTCAGCAAAACACTCCTGAGCTTAGTGATTTAAATAGTAACATATGGCTCTAAAGGCAAGAATGGAATACCGCTAGTAATAAGGATAATAACAATAGCAATAAACAAAAATGAGGTCTCTTACCCTGAGAGTCTCTCTTCAGCCAGGCATGATTCAAAGTGCTTTCCATATACTAACAAATCTAATTGCCAAACAACTCTGCAAACTTTTGTTTTTTATCCCTGTTATATACAGATGATGAAACTTAAACACAGAGAAGTTGAATAACTGTCCAGCATCACACAGTTAGACAAAAGAGCAGTCAGGATATCGAGGCAAATGGTGTTTCTCTGGAGCCAGGCTTTAACCACTAACCACTCCTCACGCTCTCTTCCCATGCATAGAAACACATCACCAACATAACCAGTGTTATTTGTATGCCCGATACGTCTGTATTCTGCTTTTGTTATACATATGTGATAAAGAACAAACTTCTTTGACTTAAAAAATTAGTATATTCAAATATTCTTGTGAAATTTTCATTTTAAAACTTCTTGGAAAGCAAAACATTCTGGATGTTCATTGGTTGTCTGGCCCTGGGGACCAAGATTGACAAACAGGATGCTACAATAAAAGCACATGTATGATGGAATTACAGATTTGTGCAAGAGTTATGTGAAAGGATTTTCTCCAAATCAACAGTGGCTGTGTCAGAATGGGCAGAAGTCTGGGATGTTTTCTATACATTGTCTTTGCTTTGATTTTTTTCTTTAAATGGACATTAGGTCATAAAAAGAAGTCCATATACTCACATAAAACTCTAGTGTAGATGGATCATTCACAAGATATAGACTCAGATCCTTGAAAGTAGATTTGAACTGAAATTGAGACTTTAATACTAATGACCTGACATTCTAAGTTGGAAACACTCGCATGCCCCAAAATAGACTCAATATTCAACCTTTCTGGTGGTATTTCTATCCAATGTAGGCCACATTGGTTGGTTCACGACTTTCTTTCTTTCTTTTTTTTTTTTTTTGCAGTACTGGGGATTGAACCCAGGGGCATTCTACCCCTGAGCTACACCCCCAGCCCTATTTTTTATTCTTTATTTTGAAACAGGGTCTCACTAAGTTGCAGAGGACCTCACTAAGTAGCTGAGACTGGCCGTGAACCTGTGATCCTCCTGTCTCAGCCTCCCAAGTACTGGGATTAAAAGTGTGCACCACCACGCCTGGCTGGTTCACAGACTTTATGAAGAACACAAATGACTTCTTATTCTTACAGTACAGTCATCCTTTACCATGGAAATTTCCTTTGCCCTTGTTAGTTGAACTCCATTTTCATTCATGTTAAGTAAAACATTTACTGATAATTCAATTAAGACTTGCATTTGGATAGAAACCCCTCTATGTGAATATTGGTGGTTTAAGCATCCTTTCTTACAGGGTGGAGCGCAGGCTGTATGGGTTTTTAGCTACTTTCGGTACCACCCTACCTGGGTCTCAGTTCATGTTTCATTATCTTCTTTTTTTATTTTTTATTTTTGCAGTACCAGGGATTGAACCCAGGGGCATTCTATCTCTGAGCTATACCTCCAGCCCTATTTTTAATTCTTTATTTTTGAAACAGGGTCTCACTAAGTTGTGGAGGGCCTCACTAAGTAGCTGAGGCTGGCCGTGAACTCGGATCCTCTGGTCTCAGCCTCCCAAGTACTGGGATTCCAAGCGTGCGCCACCACGCCCTGCTGTCATGTTTCATTTTCTTATTTCTGCTGAGCCTTCTTTAACTTGACCTCCGGGATTGATTGGAGTTCTACTTCACACCCTGAGAAGGGCTCCACTTTTTGCTACCAATTTCTTAATGTCCATATTTTCCTATCACAGAGACCCATGGATCAAATTACATTTGTTTTATTTTATTTATTTACTTTTCACCTATGTATATTTAACATAGAAAAACTTCCACATCACCTTCGTGTGCAAAGCAGGCTTAACAATAACATCATTAATTAGATGCCTGTGCTTTTTTAAAACGTCCCTGGAATTTTGTTCAGCTTTCCATTCAATTTTCTCATGTTTCTCCACCTTTAATCAATTTCCTTCCCTCCCACTCTTTCCTTTCCAGTTTCTTACTATGTATTCCCTTCCCTGTTTCTGAATCAGAGCCAATGTTGTCTTTTCTTCTTTGAACCCATCGCTTCAGGGTCCGCCTTTCGATTAAAGTATCTTTTTTGGTACTAGGGATTGAACCCAGGACATTCTATCTCTGAGCTATACCCTGAGCCCTTTTTATTTTTTGTTTTGGAACAGGACCTCCCTGAGTTGCTGGGAGTATTGCTAAGTTGCTGAAGCTGGCCTAGAACCTATAATCCTCCTATGTCAGCCTCCCAAGTACTGGGATTACAACCATGCCCCATCACTACCAGCTTACTCAAGTTTCTTATTAAAGTATTTTTTACTAAAATTTTTTTATACAAGAAGAAAAACTGATGCCTGTTTTAAGTTGTTGTATTTTTCCACTACATTACCTAAACACATTGTGAGTTAATGTCAGTTAATAACAAATTGATGACAAAATGTACTAGATTATCATATTGCTTTCTTAATTTGAGCTCTCCTCCTCTCTCTCCTTCTCAACCGATTGATGTCTTCCCTCAAGACACAACAGATGAACAGATGAGTCTTTCTAAATCACTGCAATGATCGTATATCCACTTTCTCATCTGAACAATAGGCCCAATCCCCTGGAATTCAGACTGGTCCTCAGATTCAGGCTTCTCTCTCACAAAAAAATCCATTCCACATCTCACGCTGTGGTCTTCCTGCACTACTTATACCTTTGCTAAAGGTGTTGGCACCTTTGCTTCCTAAACCCTTTTGCTTTCTGGGAAATTTCCCTTGAATCGGCTCTTACCTCCATGGGATCTTCACAGAGTAATCATGGGTGTGATCCTTCTCAAGCCTCAGGTCTTCCTTGAAGGATTTAACTTCATCCCAGGTTGATTGAGCCTCTCCTTTTATGTTCGTTGAATTCTTTACACGTTTAAAATACAGCTAACAACACTCCCTTTTTCCCCATATTTGCATGTCTTCGCTTTCTGAAAAAAAAATCAGATATTTTTAACCCCAATATTTAAGTTAATTTCTAGCACCTATAGGTACTCAGTAAAAATTAAATTAAAAATGGAAGTTTGAAAGTTCAAGACTGTTAATGAATATCAAAAAAGTGTGACACACCACATTTGAAGATCATTTATTCCCCCCAAATTATTAAGTAAAAAAAAAGATAGGGCCGGGCGTGGTGGCGCACGCTTGTAATCCCAGTACTTTGGGAGGCGGAGACCGGAGGATCTGGGTTCGCGGCCAGCCTCAGCTTGCGCGCTCTCTCTCTCTCTCTTTCTCTCTCTCTACTTAGTGAGGCCCTCCGCAACTTCGTGAGACCCGGTTTCAAAATAGAGCATAAAAAAATAGGGCCGGAGGCGTAGCGCGGAGGTAGAACGCCCCTGCGTTCAATCCCCGGTACTGCAAAAAAAAAAAAAAAAAAAAAAAAAAAAAAAAGATAGATCCTTTCTTTGTCATAATATAGTCTATATAACATCAGAATCAGAATGCCAGATAGATACTAAACCGTTCTGCCTGGAGCTATCCAATTTTCTTGTAAATTACCACTTTTAAAACGTAAGCTTTTTATATCCAGGTATTCCATTTTCTTGTTATGTATTACAAGAAATGGTCATATTATCTGTAAAAAAAGAAAAGTTTGCATTACTATCTTTAACAAACCTGATCTCATAATAGCATCATGTTTGAAATCTGGGTCATCCTGAAAAAGTCCAGGATTTTCCAATACGTTTTTCTATGACTAGCACATCCCTGTATGAAGAATTGATCTCATTGTCTAGGAAGTAGGGAACCCAATTTTGCTTTTAACATACTGTGCTTGCATGATTCAGTGTGTGAATATCAAAAGAGAATGGGAAAAGAAAACTCATGAAGCTACCGTCAGTCCACATCTTGGTACCCTGTTTTGCTTCTTAGATTGGGCACAGTCTGGCCATGTCTGAGACATTTGTTCTTCTGCCACTGCCTGAAATAAGTAGTCTGGCCCTCTATAAAAGACCACGAGCACGTGCTCTCCACTGTGGTATTCTATCTCCCCTTGTACTTCAACTCTCTCTGGCTATTCCTTCTCTTGGAGTCCTGTTTTTGGTGCCACTGATCCTCCAATAGAGTTTCAGTTTAGTGCTTCCCAAACTATAATGTGGATAAGAATCAACTGGAGATCTCTTTAAAATGGAGGTTCTAAGTCTGTGGTTTGGGGCTTGAGTATCTGAGCTTTTATATCCAACAAGTTCCCAAACGAAGATACTGCTGTCCCACAGACTATACTCATGCAGCAAGAATTTAGTGGATGAACCACAGAATGGAAGTTTGAGTAGTTTGTTTGTGTTGTAGACTCTGGTTTCACGAGTTACCAGCAAGGGAACCTTGGGTAACCTGTATAAATGCTCTCAGCTTCAAAGAACTTTTCCTATAAAATTGTCTATTAATTGTTCATAGGGTTCACGAGAGGACAAGAGAATAATAATAATTAAAAGTCTATGCCTCTCAAAAAGGAAGAGCTCAAGAGTATAAATGTCTGTTTTTGCCTCTCCCTGCCCCCTGGAACTTTCAGCCTGATTCACATATTGCAAACATTTGTCACTCACTTTCCATCACTTGCCCTTTCTTTTTCTTTTCTTTTTTCTTTTCCTTTTGCACCAGGGATCTGGGGATTAAACTCAGGGACATTCTACCTCTGAGCTACATCCCCCCCTCAGCCCTTTTTATTTTATTTTGAAACAGGGTCTTGCTAAGATGCTGAAGCTGGTCTCGAACCTGAGATCCTTCTGTCTCAGCCTCCCAAGTACTGGGATGAATATAAGTGCTACCACACCTGGCTTGCTCTTTGTGGTTTTTGGTTTCATCATTGGTGTTGGGGTCTGTCTTCTCGTTAATTGATTACTTATTACTGATTTTCCACACACACCTTGTTCCTCATTGGCCGACATTTCTAAGATCATAAGAACCCACAATGGTGAACCCCTGCTAAGTATAGCACTTTATCACTGAAACAAAACTTTTACCTTTCTCCTAGAGCTATGGTGTTATGGATTGGGTTTAGAATGTCCCCCCGGCAGCTCATATGTTGAAAGTATGGTCCCCAGTGCAGGAAGATTCAGAAGTAGGGCATGGCTAGAGATGGTGGTGACTGGTGACTGGTCTTGGGAACTATATACATGTTCCTAGTCCTCTCTTCTCCCGCTCTCTGTTTCCTGGCACCATGAGGTGAGAGCATTTTTCCTCTGTTGCTACAGCTTCTGCCTTGAAACCAGCTGATCATAGACTGACCTCTGAAACCATGAACCCCAAATAAACCTTTCTTCCTCTAAGTTGTGCTTGTCAAGATTTTCGTCACATTTGATGATAAAGCTGGCTACTACATATGGGTAGAATTCCTTCCAGGAATTTGGTCAAATTCAAGCAAGTAAGTCAATGAAATTCAACAAATGTTTCTATTAAGCTAATTTTAACCTATAACTGTTGAGTAAAGGTCAATATATCTGCTCCTTATAAATTTCTCTTCTAAGAAATCTAACTGATTTTTAAACAGTAGAGGTTAATGTGATACCTGCACTTGTCAAGATTATGTTTCCACATTACTTTGGGGATATTTGAATGTTTTCATAATCACACCCCTGGCTACTGTTTGAGGCTTCACTTAAAAAATCAGAAGAAGGCCTGGCTCTCTATACTTACATGACATAAGTAAGCATTTACTGTCGCAAATATAATATTATCAGTTATGATCAAATTGACATGCAAGTAAAAACAGTATATTTTTGGAAATTTGGCAATACCATATTTCATTGCAAAAGGAACAGAAAGAACTAGTATATTTGACAAATGACCTTTGACATATAACTTCATGTCATAGCCTTGACATACTCCTTTGAAAAAGGTGAAAAGGTGGGAATATGTAGAATGCTACTTCTAATATTTAAATTTAATGTTAAAATTTAGCACTATACATTACCTTTGTAAATGTATATCCTATCTGTAGGCCTTCCTTTCTCTTCTCCTCCATATAAGAAATGCTAATGTGCTTAAATACATAAGTATTTTTCCTGAATTTGTTTTGGCAGAAAGGTTTAATTTGAATTAAATAGTGTTCTATTATTCATATGGTTCACAATAATCAATTTAGCTTATTACCTTTTTAATTTTTAAGTAGTTGTTTGCATGTCAATTAAAGAAGCCATAAACACAGAATAGAAATTATTATTGTGTCATTTGGTGTATAAACAATCAGATGCATTTGTCTCTAAATTAAAAAGTAGGAAAGCATTGTATCAAATACATTGCAAACCAAAATAATGTGACAGATGATTTATTCATGAAGGTTTTGGGAGGTGACATATTTTATAAATTGTCTATCATTGATGCCATATTAAATAAAAATATGTAATTTGTGGGGTTTGAAATCTATTATACATTTCCTTCCCCTTTTGTTTTGGCATTCACTTCTGAAGCTATTTTCTCCTATCAAAGATGTAGGCCACCCATCTACAGTGGTGAGCTACTGTTTAGCTCAATGTCTTATGAAATTCACAACTTCTTATATTTCTTGAACTCCCATGATTCAAGGGGAAATGTTATGCTAAGCATTACATTAAATTATTTCAGACATTGTTAGTCTAGCATAACATTGGAAGTGTTTGGTGCTAAATTTTATCCTGGGGTGAATGCGGTATAATTCATCTTTAGATTTGAGAACAGTTTTCCTCCCGTTTTTAAAATTTGTTCCAGAGACTTACCAAATCTACCAAAAAGTAGATTTAAGAACCGTGTATAATGGACTCATCTTCTATAGACAATTAGCTTATAACATGTTTCTCTTGCATAAAAATAAACAGGTAAATGCACCATAATTGAGTCCTTTGTCTCAGCAGTCATCTATCATCTGTTCAGTTTCAAGAGTCACTCTTGCCATGTTTTATATTTAAGCCCCAATATTTTAAACCAGACATCTTAAATTATTTGACTAGTGTGCTAAAAGATAAATGCAAAAGGATAAATAAATATGAAATGTTATTTTAATTTCATTTTCATCTCTTGGATATATTAGGGCACTAATATGGTTGAGTTGGTTCTCAAAAGAGGTATCTCTTATCCAATACTTTCTGATCTTTCATGACCTTGAACTTTATTTATTTATATATTGCAGTACTGGGAGTCTGACCCAGGTCTTCACACTTGCTAGGCAAACTTTCTGCCACTGAGCTATAGTCCCAATATGAACATGAATCTTTTTATAACTTAAAAAAATAATTAGTGAAATAGCCAACAGCTCCGAGGAACACTTGAATGAAACAAGCTTAGGTGTATTAGTCAGGGTTTTCCAGAAAGATAGAACCAATAGGGTGGATAGATAAAATATATATGAGAGGAGGTTTGTTAGAAGAGTTGATTCACATGATCCTGGAGGCTGAGAGGTTGCAAAGCAGGCTGTCTGGAAGCTGGAAAGCCCTGAAGCCTTTACCATGGCTCAGCCCAAGTTCAGAGGATCCAGAACCTCAGAACCTCAGAACCAAGGAAGCTGATGGATGGTGTACTGAGGCCAAGAGCCTGAGACATGAGGGTTGGCTGGTGCAAGTCCTGGAGTTAAAGGCCAGAAGAACTGGAGATATGATGTCTATGAGAAGGAGAAGGATGCTATCCCATCTCCAGAGGAGAGAGGAGAATCACCTTCCATCTTCCTCTTTGTCCTATCCAGGGCCTCAGTCATTGGCTGGTGCACCCACGCTGGTTGATGGCAGATTTTCCTTACTCAGTCTACTGATTCAAGTGCCAAATTCCTCTGGAAACACTCAGAAATTATGCTTTTCCAGCTTGCTGGCCATGATTTAATCCATTCACGTTGACACTCCAAGTTAACCATAACAACAGTTTTGCATCCTGGCTCCAAATTTCAGTTGCAAAAAAATCACTTAACACCATTAGGCATTAGCACTTTCCTAATGGAGAATTGATAGTAGACTTTTATCCCCTTGTTGATGTACAAATTAAATAAAATAACACATGTAAGAAGTTTAATATAGTTTATTCCACTTAATAATTGATGGCTACATTTAAGCTATTGTTATTATTAATCTAGCTTATTTTTATTATATTTGAAACAACAGTATCTGATAGATATGCCCAAGCCTTTTAAGGAGTCATTAACTGTAACGTTCTTCCTGCACTCCTCAAATGAGGAAATCTGTGCACCTCTGGCATTAATTCCCACTTTAATTAGCCCCTGATGAGCAATTTATAAAGAAGAAACACATTTGTTATGTGCTTCCTCTCTTTGTATTGATGCCAGCGGACCAATAGAAACAGGGACAGTATGGTAGATGAATATCCGTCTTCAAGTAGTGACATTTTCATATTGCACAATGAGATTTGTTGTCTATCATACATACTTATTGATAATTGTTGGAAAAATATATCTGAAGTAAAATCTTATTCTTGACAACTAGAATTATATTTTGAAATTTCTGATGAAAATTTATTAATGGACTATGTATTAGACAGGGTTCTCTAGATTAACAGAATACACAGAATGAGTATATTTTTAAAAAAGGGGTTTATCAGATGGCTTACAGTTTGCAGCAATGTAGTCCCAGGTTCTGACTGCACGTGGAGGGTCAGAGGAACCAGTAGCTGGTCGAACGGTCTAAGAGCTGGAGTCTTAGGATTGGAGCAACCACTAATTCAGTCC
>PVJS01020558.1:0-32454 GCA_004027185.1 Glis glis | reverse complement strand
CTCTCTCTCTCTCTCTCTCTCTCTCTCTCTCTCTACTTAGTGAGGCCCTCCGCAACTTCGTGAGACCCGGTTTCAAAATAAAGGATCAAAAATAGGGCCGGGGTGTAGCGCGGAGGTAGAACGCCCCTGGATTCAATTCCCGGTACCACAATAAAAAAAAAGGGTTGACATGTGTAAAGTGCTTAGAACAGTGCCCGAGACCCAGTGAGCCATCTCTCCATTAGGACGCTAGCTCCCTAACAGAATTTTTGTCTGTTTTATTCAGTGTTCTAGTTTCTGTGCCTAGAATGGTCCTTTGCTGTCAGCCCTTTGCCTCCGAGTGTGAATCTCCAATTATCCAGATGACCGACAAGAAAGGACTCCCCCATCTTTGTGGCTACGTCTCTGAGACTGCCTCCATTGTAGCTGCCTCCATCCTAGCCAAGGCAGTGCCTGCACGCCTCGCTCATTCCCCTCTCAGTAGAAAAATGGGGGGTCCTCGGTTTAATCCATTTACGGTTCCCTTTGCCTTATTGCACTAGAAGCTAGCAAGACCTCCCTAATATATGTATGGAGACGCACTGAGAAAATCTCACAAACTGGGATTCTAAAGGAATGGTTCTCTAAGCAAGAAGGCAGTGAATGCTCTCACTCCACCCAGTGCAGTTATTTTGTGGGAAAGTGCGGTGACTTTGTGTAGTATCAAAGATTAACAACACCAGTCACAATCTTATCTGTTCCTACGAGAAAGAAAAATCTTAATGTGGACCCTGCCAGAGCTATAGAAATTTTCCCAAGGCTCTGCAGTAACTATCTGGTTTCAGCTGCTAATCCTGTGCTATCTCCCAGTGAATTTGATACATTGTCAAAAGATGTGTCTGAATTCTCAGACTGTAAGGAAACAGGGCTGTTGGCTATGGCAGGCCCTTTGTAGTAGACAACCCATGGCTCTGCTAACTTTATTAACACACCTCCCTCCAGGGCATGGCTGCACCCCACTGATATAACTTCACCTTGGTCAACCTGTCCTGTCCTGAAAGAGGCCCTGCAGGGCGCAAGGGCTGGAGGAGGTTGAAATGCTTGGAGGAAACATTTTGCTAGGGACTAGGGGTGGGGGAGAGCTCCCTGGTAGACCGCATGGTTAGCATGCACAAGCCCTGGGTTTGATCCCCAGCAAGGCAAAATAAAAGTAAACAATTTCTAGACCAAGAGCAGCACGTTTTCCAACCAATCACAGATGGTTCCAGTCTATCAAAGACCTTCTGAAATAAAATTCTAATCTCTCTGTCCAGGAGCATATGTGACAGTTTACAATGAGTTTAGCTATCAGAAGGCTGTAGTCTTTCCAACAATAGATTATAAATGTAGCCATTTTTTGTTGTGTAACTACCTGAGTGCCCAGAGAGTTGGGAAGAAGGCAAGGACAGCCTTTTATAATCAAATTGCTTTTTTTTTAATTCTAGGCTTTCTTTCTTTCTTTTGTAGAATTTTATTGGTGCAATATAATTATACATTACAGTGATACATTGATCTATGCACACGACATCTCTTGGTGTGATTCCCTCCTGACCCCTTCGAACTACCCCTTCCTCCCTTCCTATTAATGCTAGTAAAGTTGGAAGTGATGCCTTTAAGGTAGGAGACCCAGTCAAAGCCTTAAAAATATTGTTAGGAATCTAGACCTAAAATAGGGAAAGGTAAGAATTCCCCAGCCCCTCCCCCTAGTTCCCCAAAAGCGAGCAAAGGAGTGGACACTTCCCAAAGTTAAAGGAGCTATTTCCTAGGCAACCTAGGGTCACCACCCAGGAGCTCTCCCTAATGTAAACAAGAGAAAGCCAGTTAAAGGACTGGAGAGAGCTGGGCGATGGTATGTAACTTGACTGCTTTCCTACCTTCTGTGTAATAAATCTCTCGCAAACCCTTCCCCTCTCCAAAGTGGGGGACTGAGGGTATAAGAATCAAGTGAGCCCTTTGTTCATTGCTCAGATCCGTGGCTTTTACCAACTGAGTCATTTGTCGGCAAAATAAAGAGATTTGCCCCTGAAGCTCCTTGTCTCTGAAAGCCCAGAAGGCGTCTGGAGATTTTCTGTACTGGAACCAGGGGGGAAACTGAGGGCCCTGCAACACCTTCATTTATGGACATAATATTATTGGGTCTGTTTCTCTCCTCAAGCCCTCTTTTCCCCCTCTCTTCCTCCCTCCCCCAACCCATCCCCTTCTTAAGCACTGCTCAGGGAGCACTGCCCCCCACTGCCGCCATGCTGGAGGGAGTTCTCAGCCTAATCCCACAAAGATGAAAACCCCTGCACCAGTGGGTTGTCCTGTAGGGTCATGATGGTGGCTGGGCCCTACTGTTCTGTGCTGGGGTACCATGGTGGGGAGCAGGAGGCACAGCTCCTGCTGTCTGATTCTCCCTTTCATCTCCAGTCACTAGCCCCCGCTCCCTCGTGGGCAAAGAGGATCCTGTGACCCAGGGGAGCTTCTCATCATGCCCCCTCCTCTAGGTGAGAGCAGCTTGCTAACCCCCTGCATGGTGGCCTGCGCTTTGCCATGTGCTCTGAGGCTGGCCTCCCAGTAAAAGCTACGTGGGGCAAACGCTGTGTTCTCCCTTGGCAAAGTCACCCCAGCTGCCCCAAGTGACCCCAGGAAGCCCCCACTATGATGTTTGTCCACTCTTCTATCTTCCAGGGGGCTCAGGAGAGAGGGTGTGCAAGGACCCCAACCTCCTCCCGAGGGATGCGGGGCCTCCTGTCCCCCTGTGGGACAGGCTTGAGGGTCTGGAGCTGGGGACAGATAGTACCACTGGTCGGGGAAGCAAAAGGAAGCCCAATTTGACCTCAGCACAAAACTACCGTCTTTAACTCAGCTTTATCATAAAAAGGTGGTATTTGGATTTCTGTTTGACTTCCACGCCCACAGATCAATCAGGTTGTGGCTCAGAGTGGAGAAAAGTAAAGAATCCCCAAATCTAAGTCATGCCTCGATCTATCGACTGCTTCATCATTAACTTGGGACTCTGCACTCAGAGGTCGGAGTCCATCTGTCCTTCTGGTGAGGCAGAACCCTGATGGCTGAGCTGTGGAACATTCAGGGCCCTCCCCAGTAGAACAGAATGAGATAGTATCTCATAAGGGACAAGGTATGGGACCCACCACGTCACTGTCCCTCTGGGAAGAATGACTGAAAGCAGCAGGGCAGGATCAAACAGTCAGGAAGAATGCAGCCAAGAAGTTCCAGACAAACTGATTCTATCAGTCTCCTGACTGCAGGAAGCAAGTTGCAAAGAAAGAACCTCAGTCAAGTCCCCTTTGATGGGGCCGCAGGGAAATCATCACTCAGAAACCAGCAAAACCTAAGAGGCTGGATTCCTAGCTTGGAAAGAAAGCCGCACCGACTTCCCTGGGGAGGGCGTTGCTTGGCGGGCTGGGCCTTGGAGTTCACAGGTCCTCGGGGCACCAAGGGGCCTCTGGCTCAGGATGCTGACACCTGTTATCTGGGCTAACACCAGTCATCCATGGAAGAGCTGGCCAAATATTTTAGGGGCCTTGGGAGGGATCCATCTCTCCTGAAATCCCCCCCCCCATTTACCTGTGCCCTCAATTACTTGAACTAAGAATCCTACAGTTGACGGAGCCTGGATTACACCCATAGGTTACATTCAAAGTATGATGCACATTCTGTCACAGAAAGCCTTCTGGCATGTAGAATTTGACAGAGAGGAGGGTAGAAAGGGCCCTGGCATGGAGAGAGAAGTAGGGGGGCCATAGGGGCAAAGACTGAGCAAAGAAAGGATGAACAAAGACTGACCCCGAGTTGGGGGAACCAGCCTTGGCCTTTTTGTTTCTACTACTGGTCAAACTGGGCTACAATATTCTCCAAACTTCTGCAGGGCTTGATCTGACAGGGAGTCGCCTTCCTTTGCTCCCTAAGGCCAAGAGTTGTAAACTTTCAGTATGCGAAGGGGGGGTCTCCAGAGTCTTACTGATTAGGGGGTACCGCCCAGGAGATTCTGAGGCTCCAAGTCCCAAGACCCCACGTGGACAAACCCTGTCTTATGCACTTCAGGAAGAGAGATAGGAACCGAGCAAAGCTGACGAGGGAGAGGAGATTCAGTCCTGAGGAACCCGACCCCACACCATGATCTCCTACACAGTCCAGGGCAGGGTCTACAAAGCAGAACTTAACAATTGCTATTCAGTTCAACCCAGGGAAAGCAAGAGTAACAGCAAAAAAAGAGTAAGTCTATCACAAAAGTGTTGTTCACCAACGACTCCAAAAGGGCCCTTTAAATAGCACATCTGGATATAGGAAAATATATGATATGCACAAGACAGATTTCAAGGAAAAGTTGCTTTAAATAGCAGGTCATCTATAAGGGCAGATGTGTCCTCTTGAGGCATCGGTCCCCGAGCTTGGAAACTGGAGGCAATTTGAGTCAGAGAAGTCTCCCTCCTGTGATAATCTGACATCACACACTCTTCCGCTTTGCTAAATGTATTGCCTTAAAATGCACCACTATCGCTGGGCGTGGTGGCACACACCTGAAATTCTAGTACTTGAGAGGCTAAACAAGGAGGATTGCAGGTTCGAGGCCAGTCTCGGCATCTTAGCAAGACCCTCAGCAACTTAGAGACCTTGTTTCAAAATAAAAAATACAAAGCCGAGTCTGGTGGCACAAGCTTGTAATCCCAGTACTTGGGAGGCTGAGGTGGAAGGATCCAGGTTCAGCTACTTAGTGAGGCCCTCTGCAACTTAGTGAGACCCTGTTTCAAAATAAAGAATAAAAAAATAGGGCTGGGAGTATAGCTCAGAGGTAGAATGGCCCTGGGTTCAATCCCGAGTACCAAAAAATAAAACAAACAAACAAACAAAACCCCACCACTATTCACAGAGCATGTGCTTTTTATGCATTTATCTTGCTTGTTATCTGCATCTGGTTTCTTCAGTTTCTAAAATCCTTCTTGGCCCACAGTCCAAGTCATAGTTACTTTGAATAAATGGAGAAAGCCAGGCATGGTGTAGCACCTGTAGTCCCAGCTATTCAGGACACTGGGGCACGAGGATCACTTGAGCCCAGGAGTTCAGGGCCAGCCTGGGCAAGAGTGAGACCCCATCTCAAAGATAAAAAGTCCTCAATTAATGAATGGATCAAGGCTGCCCAAAGGGAATATGGAGCCAGGCTGGACAAAAGAGGCCAGGGGATGGGCCCATCCTAGTCAGCATCCTTGTGTCACCTGAAGCTCAGAAACCATAGGAACGCACCAGCACACCAGGCCAGGCTCCAGTCTTGGAGTTGCAGGCTTTATGTCTGTTACAATTTATCTCATGGCCTCTGAGTTTTTAGTTTCCAATGGGAGGGAAGCAGGAATCCTTAAAAAGAGGATGACACTTGGGTTCCCTGAAGCTGAAAGAAGAGGAGCAAAAGCATGAAGTCCTGGCCCGGCATGTGGGCCTTGCTGATTTGTACCCAGGGGAGAGCAGGCATCACCTTGTCTCAGCTTCCTCAGGCAGCATCTGGCCCAGATCAGTGGGAAAAAAAAATATCAGGTGATGGGTCAGAAGAGGATGATGATATGAAGTAAGCATAAGAAAAGGTCCTTAAATAAAATAAAGATGAGTCAAGACCTCTGCTCCACATTCAAAAGTTAATATGCTCTGAGCGCTAACCCTTCTTATTTGAGGGCAGGCTGGTTCCCAAGGAAGCCTGTTAAACTCTAGCTGTCCCTGCTATTAAAAACCGGATCTGTGTTCCCAGGGGAGGCAACTGAGGCCCCAGGGAGGCACAGAGACCATCTCTGTTCTTCCCTCAGAAGTTGGCCAATGGCTTCTTTCCGCTCTTGCCTTTCCGGGACCCAGGTCAAAGGCAGCCTCTCTTGGGGCTCAAACAAAACCATCGATGTCAGCAGGACCTCTGTGTGACCTGCACGGAGCAGCCGATGAGAACAGTGTGGCTCCAGTTTTGTCTAGAGCAAGCCACTCTTCCTACTGCACTTCCTCTAAGACAAATTCTAGAAAACAAAGCAAACAGAGCACAGAAAAATAAAACAGATATTAAGTAGATTCCCAAGATGTCAAGGCAGTTCAGTTGGAAAAAGAGGTTTGCATTCTGAAAGGGAACCAGCTGCAGAATCCAAAGGTCATCTTGATGTCCCCCAACAGTGGTCAGGAAATATGGAGACGGAGGGCTTGGAAACTGGCCCCCTCCTCACATAGCACACCCCCTTACACAACTTGTTGCTGCTTTAACTGGCCATTTTACCAAAGAGTTTACATCACTCATTCATTCCTTCATCCAGAACCTTGCTATGACGTGTGTACACACACTGTGGAAGAGCCGAGGCTCATCACTGAAGAGGATCTAGACCCACAGCTGCAGCCTCCTCCTCCAGGTTAGGAGGCTGGGCCCCTGGAGGGCAGAGATGACCCTGCCACACTGACATCTCTCTGGGCTAGTGATAAAAGTCCCATAAACTGAAGCGTCATGCATGTTTGTGAGTTTAAGCTCTGAATCTGAGTTCTTTCAAGACAATGGCAGTGGGCTTGAGGGCCAGGACAAGAAGGAATGGTTCTAAGTGATGTTTAAGTTACACCCCCATTGTCGTTGTGTTCCCTTCGAGTGTTTGGGTTTGTTGACACTTTAAATACCATGCTGTGTGCTTGCTTAATGAAGCAGTAGGTCTAAATGTTTCGTAAATCTCATTCCTAATCATTTGCTTCATGTCTCCAGAGAAAAGGGAATTATTCAGCTAATTTCTCCCCTGGAACTTGAAGTACCAGTTCCCTGTGGTATTAACTTCAGACCTAATTATTAAATTTTCTCTCACATTTTGGGGGAATTGAGGAGTCAGATGATAAGTTATTGCCTCAGTTTTGCCCCAAATATGCTTAGGGAATTTTCCATTTGTTGCTTCTACTTACCATACTGAAACCTGGCTTATATAATCTTAAATCTAATAATAAGTTGGCTTGTTAAAATATGCTGTGTGGGGTTAGCATGAAATACTGACTAAACTGTGGGCAAAGGACTTTGCAAACAGCTTCTGTTATTAGTATTTTTACAGTTAATGAAGGTACCTCCCTCTAAAAACATGAATACTCATTTCGCTCAGAATGTTGGATTGCTTCTGAGACTAAGAGTTGCAGAATGGGAGGAGAAGCCAGCAATGGTCATGTGCTCCTGGGAATGAGAGCCACAGCAGCCCTCACAGCAGAAGCCCAAAGTGAAACATGATGTCACTCTAATGCAGTCTGCTGTGAAGGGCCCATGCGGTGCCTCAGGGTGAGCCTCTAACAAACCAGCCCATCTCAGAGCTCCCCACCCATGACCACAGAGTACATGGCACCAGACCAGTGCCCTGGAATGAAATGTCTGGGGGTAGTGGATAACAAGCAGGGTGGAGAAGACCAAAGGCAGGAGACTCCCAAAGCTTGAGAAAGACAGAGGGGGCAGAGCACGGAAAAGAAGTTACTACAGAGAGCAGGGACAGATGACAAATACAGCAGCCCAGACGCGGGGGCAGAGGATAGGGGGAAAAGGATGTGTTGGGAGCAATCAAGACTCTGATGTGCTGGTAACTGGAAGACAGAGGCTGGATGCACAAACTACATGTTCAGCATAAGTGACTGATCAACACCAAGTGGGGAGGATGGACGCAGGGTCAGACACGACCTCCGCATCCAGAGATAAAGTGCATTTCTTCAGAGAGTCTTGTTATCTGAAAGAGCATTTACTGCAACTAGCTATATACAGGTCTAGCATTCCTAACAGCAAAATCCAAAATCTGAAATGCTCTGAGACCTGTTTCAGAGTGAGGTACAGGCAAGTATTGCAAAATCTGAAAACATCTGAAATCTGAAACACTTCCCATCCCAAGCATTTCAGATAAGGAATACTCAACCTGTCTTATTTCCCACCCACTAATGTGAGAGATTCTGATCCTCTAGAATATGAAATCGTCACCTCATTTCAAAGGTAATCTCAGAATCTACCCTAAAGAGGTCAAGAACAACTTGTCTTGATCTCTGGGGACATAAGATGCTGTTGGTTTTTTATCACAGAGATACTTATAATAAACTGATAAACTGTTGGACCCAACTACTTTAAAAGTAAAACAATTTTCTTTTTTTTTTGCGGTACTGGGGATTGAACCCAGGGGCATTCTACCTCCGAGCTACACGCCCAGCCCTATTTTTTATTCTTTATTTTGAAACAGGGTCTCCTAAGTTGCAGAGGGCCTCACTAAGTAGCTGAGGCTGGCCGCGAACCCAGATCCTCCGGTCTCAGCCTCCCAAGTACTGGGATTACAAGCATGTGCCACCATGCCCAGCTAAAAGTAAAACAATTTTCTGAGTTTTTAAAATTTTTTTATCTAAGGGCACCAGAGCCAAGAGCATCTAGGAATCTCTGTATTAGGCTCTGATGACTGCCAAGTACAAAACTCATTCTGATTTAGAAAACCCCCAACATTCCAACATCAATAAGCCACCCCTATGGAGAGAGAGACAGGCTGAGCACTTAAGTCTTCCTGTTGAAAATACCCCACCCTCTTCTCAGAGTCCCTCTAGTTCTATCCTGTCTTCTCTGTGCCGCCCACTTCGTCCACGGGGTGCCCCCAGGATGCTGGGCACAGGGTACACTGGACTCAGCCCTTTCCTTGAGCCCTGGGGTAGAGGCAGGACATTACCTTGCAGTTCACATCATCACTTCTCACCTGCAAGGAGGCCCAGGCCTGTATCTCACCTGCTCACAATGAATGAGCGAGAAGCTGCTACGTAGGGGTGGTTGTTATAGGAACAGAGAATTTGGGCCTCACTGGGATGCTGAGATAGGGGCCAATGTGTCTCATTCCTACCTAGAACAACATGTCCCTCTGTGTCTCCCAGAGAGACTCTCAGGCCTCCCGGGTAAGAGCTGCTGCCCCTCAATGTTCAGCTGTGCCTCTTCTACCAGAACATGGTGCCCTTCCAGAAAGCCAACAAGCTGGCCTAGAGGAGCCTGTACAGTGGACACCAAGCCAAAACAGCACCTCCACTGCCCTGAATGTTGGTGTTTCCCAGGGGTCCAGCCTTGTCCCCTGCTTTTTGAGAGTCTGAGCCACCCACAAGCCTTTGCCTGCCTGATTCAGAGGTCAGCTCTTACTAGAAGGATCACAAGGGTAAGCATTTTCCCTGCTGTGAGCCAAACACCAGACATACACACAACTTAGAGGAAGAAAGATTGATTTGCTTACAGGTCTGGAGATTTCAGTCCATCTATATATATGATCCATTTACGCAGGCTGCCGCGCAGGAGCCAGGGTGATAGGGCCTCAGGGAATGATGGTGGGAAGCAGAGACAATAAGGGGAGGGGATGAGGGACATATGTAGTCCCCAAGGCCACACCCCCAGGAACCACTTCCAGCCATGCTCTGCCTTCAGAGACCACACACCCAGTGACCTCACTCTGAGCATGGCTGCCTGCAGAGCCTGAGGCTGAAGGGTCATTTGATTTTCAAACCATAACAGGGCTTAGACTCACACATGCCTACTAGACACCCCCACCAGATAGCCTCTAGCTACCTCATTCTCCATGTGCTCAGTCCTAAACCTCCCCTGTGGACCAGCTCTACCTCTTGAGATCCCTTTGTCAGCCATGGGTACCATCCCACACATACCGAGTAGACCCCTGGGTTTATCCCAAAGCTTTCTCGCTGGCTCACACCAGTCAATTAGGACAGATTTCTCATTTGGCCCCTTAATATCCTTCCATTCCTACTACAAATTTTACAACTCTATCAACTCAAGCCTGGGAAACTACAAAGGATTCTGCCTCTACCCTCAAATCCCCCCCACACACACACAAATCCATATCCCAAGCAGCCAATAGAGAGATCCATCAAAAGATTTGAAGTACTTCAAAGCTTTCCATGGCCTAACGCACTAAAGAAGATTCCCCCAACAGCCTCATGGTAAGATCCACTCCACTGTTTGTTACAGACTCAGATTCTATCCCAGACTTAATGAACCAGAATCCCCGGGGCAGATGCTTGGGAATCTGCATGTTAACAATGGCCTCAGAAATTCTTATCACTAGGCAAGGTTAAGAATACTGACCTACAAAATCAAGGGGAAAAACTCCTTCATGTTCCACACAAGCCCCTGCATGACCCAAAGTATCTGCCCCTGGAGTACCCATTATACCCCTACATGAACTACCAGGTCCGGCACCAGCCTCACCCTCTCCTTCAGCCCTTAAGGGACATCCTTGTCCACTCCCGTGGGTGTGCGGTATACAGTTCTGCCCTTTGCATTCACATTAGAACAGCCCACCTGTGTATTTGCCCCCTGTTATGGTTGAGTTTGGAATATTCCCCCAAAAGAAAAGGATCATGTGTTGAAAACATGGCCCCAATACAACAATATTCAGGGGTGAGGTCATTGAATCAGGGCTCTAAACTCATCAGTGGATAAATCCACTGAAGGGTTAATAACTTGAATGGATTTACTAGGTGGTAACTTAAGCAGGTGGGGCGTAGCTGGAGGAGACATCCACTGGGGGTGTGGCCTCAGAGACTATATCTGTCCCTGGTGGCTTCTTGTCTCTCTCTCTCTGCTTCTGGACACCATGAGATGAGTTGAGCTTTCTTTCGCCAGGCTGTGCTGCCTCCATGATGTCTCTGCCTTGGAGCTGGCTAACTATGGACCGCACCTCTGAAACTGTGAGCCAAATAAACATTTCCTCCTCTAAGTTGTTACTTTCAGGTATTGGGTCACAGCTATAGAAAAACTAAAACACCTCCCACAGATGGATCCACCCATGTGCTCCCAGGTTTCCATTACTGCAATGCCCTGGAACAGAGCAGGTAGTGGATTGCTGGCCACTCTGTTTTGAATGTGTCACCCAAGAGTTCGTATGTTGGAAGCTTGGTTCCCAGTGCAACAGTGTTAGGAGGTGGGGCATTTGGTAGGTAACTGGATCCTGGATCTTGATGGCTCTGACCTCAGGAATGGCTTAACCATGCATAGGTGAATAAACCAATGGTTATCACAGGTGTGGCTTTGTTATACAAGTGAACTCTCAGCTGGACATGGTAGCACATGCCTGGAATCCCAGCACTTGGAAGGCTAAGACAGGAGGATCACAGGTTTGAGGCCAGTCTCAGCAACTTAGCAAGACCCTGCTTCAAAATAAAAAATAAAATAGGGCTGGGGTTGTAGCTCAGAGGTAGAATGCCCCCTGGGTTCAATTCCCCAGTATCAACAACAAACACAACACAAGTGCCCTCTGGAATGTTTGTTCTGTCTTGCCATGTGATGCCCTCAACCACATCATAATTCAGCAAGAAGTCCCTCGCCAGATGCCAGCCCCACGCTCTTGGACTTCCCAGCCTCAAGAACCAGGAGCTAAAAAAACTTTATTATTTATAAACTCCCTAGTCTCAGGTATTTTGTTGTAGGAACACAAACAGGCTAAAATACAGGCCCACTGAGGGAAGGGTGCATGAATCCGCCCAGCACTGGCTGATAGTATTTTCCAGGGCACTTTCTTCATTGAGCTGAGCAAAGCTCCTTCAACTGGCAAAACCAATCATAGCCCTGAAGGCCACGGCTCATTTCCTTATCACATTTGATTTTCTCCTCTAGTTTGAATCTATTTTTCTGGAAATGAGGTTCCTAAAGCTGACTGTGTGGTCCTATTAGGGTCTCACAGTATAGTACACAGGACATGTTTGCCTTCCTTCTTGGGGGCTCAGGACTGTTTGTACATGGACAGAAAAGACAAGAGCTGGTATGCTGCAGTGTCGCATTGCACAAGCACTTCAAACACCCTCCACTATGGCTCACGTTCCCTTGTCAGAGGCAGCCTCCTGGCCTCCTGGTGACTATCCTACAGTGCTTAAAATTCATGTCCCCCTGAAGTATTCCTCTGCCTCTCCTCAAACTGAATCTCATTTTGTTATTTCCTGCCTCTATTTCTTACATCTCTGGAATCATTTTTATTATGTTTTGCTCCACACTGGTGTTCAAAACATGTCCCAGTTTTACATTTTCTGTCAAGTTTATTTGGGTGGTGAGGGCACCTTTTTCAATGTCATTGATAAAACAATTAGATGAAATCAAGCCTAATGTTTACCCTCATGATTTCTACAGGAAACCTCTCCAGGAGACTTCTGTTGCCATCTGTCTTTGGGACATTTTCTCTCTAAGCAGGGTTTTCTGGTTTTCCTTTTACCTTTGTATAAGAAAAATGGCATTAGCAAGTTCATCCACAGACAGATTCTTTGAAAGAAGCCAAGCATGGCCTCAGTGTTCTCTAGAGAGCCACACTTTCACTCTTCATTTCCACTGTATCAGGTCTGTGTCCCATCATACTGACAACCCTTGGTATTCAACTGGAGCTTATTTGCAAACCACGGGTGTTGGATTTGGGGGGATAGCCACAGTTTAATACTCCCCCACTCTTCAAAGTCCCCACTCTCTACCATATTTTTATAATTTTCATTGTGAAACATGAAACAGTAGACCCAGGAATTCATTTATGAGTGTAGGGTTTATTCCAACAACTTACTACTTATCTTTTTACCACCATAAACATATGTTCAAGGACATACTCAGATTTGGGAGAAAGCCAAAAATATAAAGAATAAAGTTAAACAAGTAACACTGGGGGGTACTGCAGTGGGCTGATTATTTGGTTTAATCTTGGTTTTTTTGTTGTTGTTCTGATTTTTTATTTCACATGATATCTGTAATGCATTTGACAAACACATAACTAACAAGCAGGACTTTGCCAGTGCCACCATCTAAGGGATGCAGTTTGGATGTGACAGGCTGAGGGTCATGCATGGGTTCCTGAATACCCCCTGTGACTCCATTCCTTTCTCTTCCACTCAAAAGAGCAAAGCAAAGCAAAGCACAGTGGTATGGACCGATATCATGACAGTAAACCTGACTCCACTGTGATATGTGGAGACAATTGATGTATAAGATGCTGTAGTGGTTTGTCCACTAAAGGTTCATAAGCTAGAGACTTAGTCCCCAATGAGGCAGTATTAAGGGGTGGTGGAACCTTTAAGAGGTGGAGCCTAGGGAAAGAAGGGTAGGTCATTGGGAGTGTGCCCTCAGAAGGAATTAATGCAGTTCTCACAGGGCCCCTGGGCTTCTCTCTGGCTTCCTGTCTTAGCATGGGATCTCTCCCTCTCACACATGCCCCCATCCTGATACCATCCACCACACAGTGGCATAGCCAAGGGGGCCCTTACCTTGGGCCAGACAGATGAAGCTACTGATCCTGTGCTTTCAGCTTCCAAAACTGTGAGCTAAATTAAAGTCTTTTCTTTATGAAGAACCCAATTTCAGTTATTTTGTTATAGCAACAGAAAACACTGATACAGATGCATTTGCATACCCAAAGTAACTTATAAAGTAAATCAATAAAATCCCAATCAAGCGCCTACATAATTTTTCACAAAACTAGGTAAATATGACACAATAGCCATGATACAGATCTAAGGAATAGTAAGGAGACTTGTCCTATTCTATATAATTGTAATAGCACTATGAACTGGGCATGGTGGTGCATGTCTATAATCCTAATTCTTGGGAGGCAGAGACAGGAGGATTGAAGTTTTGAGGCCACCCTCAGCAAATTAGTAAGACCCTGTTTCAAAATAAAATATTAAAAATAGGGGTGGGGCAATAGCTGGGAGGGAGAGTGCCCCTGAGTTGAATCCCCAGTACCAAAAAAGAACTATATGGTGAGATGTCCACACTTTACATTTAAATATAGAAATCAAGCTGCTTTTTTAAAAAATGTAGATTTTAAGGCAAAGAAGTATCTGTTCAGTTGGTAACATAGGAATGACAGGTCACAATTCAAAAACAAAAAGTAAATTAGCTACCACATACCTTATCTAAAAACAGATTTCAAAGAGATGAAAGAGTGTTACAGTTTGGATCTGCGATGTCCCCTAAGGCTCATGAGTTGAAGACTTGGTCCCCAGCTGGTGGCCATATTGGGAGGTGGTGGAAACTCTGGGAGGCGAGGCCAGTTGGACAAGGTGGCCACCACGAGGTAAGCGGTTTTGCTCTGCCACACACGCTCCCCACCACGATGCTCTGCCTCACTCCAAGCCCACAGCGATGGGGCCAAGTGATTGTGGACTGAAACCTCTGAAACCACAAGCCAAAAGAAATATTTCCTGCTTTAAGTTGTCTCAGGCATTTCATTACAGTGGTGGAAAGCTGATGAATACAAAGAGCAAACCTTTCTTTTAGCCATTTAAAAATATTAGAGGAGGCTGAGACAGAAGAATCACAGGTTTGAAGCCAGTGTCAGCAACTTAGTGAGACCCTGTTTCCAAATAAAAAAATAAAATAGGGCCAGAGGTGTAGCTTGGAGGTAGAATGCCCCGGGTTTAATCCCCAGTACCACAAAAAATATTAGAGAAAATTATGGAAAACACTTTTATAAGATTGTGGTATGAAAAAAATTAGAAGATTAGACACAGAACAAAGGTACCAAGTACAATTTATTGAATTCACATTACACCTCAATAAAAAATGACTACTGGAAGAAGGAACCCCATAAAGAAAAAAAGGACAAATTTGACTACATAAATATCCTGAAAATGTGAAATATCTATATGTTAAGAGAAAACATGAACACAGTAGAAAGACCAGTGAAAATCAGGAAGAAATTTTTGCACCATAAATAACAGCTAAAGAATTAACAATCAGAAACACACACACACACACACACACACACACACACACACACACGAAAAAGACAGAATCCCAATTTTGGAAAGTAATGATTATGGACAGGCAATTCACAAAAGAAAATTTTTAAATAGTCAATAAATATATGAAGAGATACTACAACCACACTAATAATTGAATAAACCATAGAAGCTAAACCTATTGCATTAAGTATAATGATTAAATTAAAACAACAAAGAAACATTTTCCCATAATTGCGATAAATAATGAAAAGGATTGATAATATTGATTGTTAATGAGGCTTCAGGGAAGTGGACACTGTCATGCAATGATGGTTAGAGTATGAGCTTGTAAACTCTCATTGGCAACAGTATTTTGGCATTGTCTACTAAAACTTTAAATATTCATAGCTATAGGCCCAGTAATCCCTTTCCAGAAATCCAACCGACAGAGATACTTGGAAATGTTCACAAAATTGTTCACTAAATCATTTTGTGTTAGTGAATATTGGAATTTTCCCAAGTGTCTATCACTGGGGAAATAATTGGATTCAGATTGGCCTTGTCTCACTATATAATCTCAGTTTAAAAAACACAATACCAGCAGTAATAATTATAAAGCAATATGTATACTATTGTTAAAATATGGTTGTGTGGGTACACATGAATGTCAATAGAATGACTTGAAACCAAGTGTGGACAATGATTACCTATGGGAATGGCAATAAAACCAGGGACATTAGGTTTGTAGATTGGGAAAAGATGGACTTTCACATTTTCATGTTTGCTTTGTACTTTAGTTAGCTTTTCTGTTGCTGTCACCTAAATACCTGACAAGCACAACTTAGAGGAAGAAAGATTTATCTGCTACTCACAATTTTAAAGGTCAGTCCATGGTTGGTTGGCTCCAAGGCAGAAATGACTCAGTGGCAGGGTAAGGCAGAGAAAAAGCCGTTCTCACCTCCTGGCAGCCAGGAAGCAGAGAGAGCAAGAGGGGGCCAGAGACAGAGACAGTTCCCGAGGCCAGGCCCCCAGTGATCCACCTCCTCAAGCCATGCCCCACCTCCAAACCTGCTTACACTGCCTAACCCATTAGCTTCTCTGGGGAACATTTTATATCCCAATCATAACACCTTGATTGAATCTTTTACTCGTAATTTTTTACATCATTCCTGTATCACAGCAGCTGACAAAAATGGTACAGCCACTATACCATGTTGTGTTGATAGTACTAAATATACAATCCGAAGGATGCCAGAAGTGAGAGAGCTTTCCAAGAATTGGCACACTCAAACAAGGTGTGCTGGAAGAGGAAAGATGGATGTGAGACCTCAAAAAAGATGTGCAACTGGAATAGACCAAGGGAAAGAGAGGTGAGACTACCTCCACCACATCATGCCTGCCTCAAAGGCATTCATAGCAAGAAATGCTAATGCCACCTAACAAAGAGCACTTCATTCATTCATCAAGTATTTATTGAGTGTTAACTGTGCACCAGGCACTGTTTCTAGGCACTCATAATCATTATCATCATCGATCTCATCCTTAAAAAAAATACAATATTGTATCAGTAGGGGTTCTAAGAGAAACAGAACCGCACCTAGAAATAACGTTTTGCTAGTGATAAGGGCCACCCTAAGCCCAGTCAAGTTAACACAGAAAACTAACCATTGTGATTTATTTAGACTAATCCATGGGAAAAGGCATTTTTAATGCTGATGGGAATATAAATGTATTAACTATTATAGAGGTCAATTCACATCTTTAAATTGTATCAACATTTAAGTTGGATATACCCTTGAACCCAGAAATTTTATTTCTAGGAATTTATGCTAAGAACAGGTTAATTGGAAAGGATTTAGTGTAGCTGAAATGTCCAATGGGAATAAGTAGGAAGCTAAATTATGGTATGGTACATCCACACCATGGAATATTATTATGCCATTAAAATTATACTATAGAAGCATATTTAACAAGGCAAACTGTGCACACTGTTTAGTAATGTCAAAAAAGGTAAACTGTGCACACTGTTTAGTAATGTTGAAAAAGCTAGGCACAGACATATATATATAAATATATAAATATAAATAAATAAATAAATATAAAATGCATATGCAAATGAAAACATAATACATATGCAAATAAAGACATAAGTGCATATGCAAATAAAGATATATACATATGAAATGAGGTTTATGTTTTTATTTTCATATGGCAGGTTGTGCCTGGAGGAGATAGGGTAAGTTTCTTCTTTAAACCCTTTTAGTATTTTTCCATGTTTCTGTCATTGGACTATATTATTTTTTGCAATAGAAAACAATCAACATGTGGCAATCAGGACAAATAGCAATCATTCCTTAAATATTTTGGTGTGAGTCGCTTTCCATCTGCCAGGAAAGGCGCTTGTAATAGCAAGCTGAGAAGTGACCAGACACTGGCCTTCCGTCGTAGGAGTTTACAGTGAAAGACAATTTTATCCCATGTTAAGAATACTGCAGGAAGAAGTGCATGAGCAAGTCCAGGGTGAAGGACAAAGGCTGGGGTAGCATTAGAGAGAAAATCCCCAGAAGCAATCCCTCTGCCACGGATGGCTTGAGAAACTAGCAGACAGGAGAAGGTACAGTGACACCTTCGTATATGGACATATCATTATTGGAACTGTTTCCCTCCTCTATTCTCCTTTTCTTCCTCTCATAGCCTCCCTCCCTAAGTCCCTTTCCACTGTTCTACTGACCTCTCTCCTCATTTACCTGAAGTCCTGCTATTGTTTGTTTCCTATTTTCTTCCGGTGTTATTCTCCCTTTAAAACAACCAGTCCCCTCAGCATAAATCAAAGTTGAGTTCCTTTTATGCGGGACTCTTTACCCTATTGAAATAGCTACTACCATATAAAATGTCCTGACCCTTTTAACTAGTACCTGGCTTTGTTTCTCTTTGACAGCGCACATTAAGTCCGACCTTACAGATGTGAAAGAGGTTCTGCCTGAGGAGCAGATCGGGTGACCCGGGACAGACACCTGCCCCCTTTGATCTACACTTCCAAGATGATGTCTACATAAAAGTAGACTCTTGTTCCCAACATTCAACTCATGTGGCTGTCGCCCTCAGAGGCCGGCAGATGTGTTCTAGCAGAGCCAACCCCAGGGACATCTGCATGGTGACAAGGTAGGATTACTGCCCGTCCCGCCAGCCTCTTCCCACAGTGCCAGCGTGCCCTTACCTCTCACTTCTGTTGCTGAGGAGCTGTTGGACCAAGACATCCACTTGTTCTTGTGCTTGCTGATCTCCTGGACTTTGCATATGTAATGCCCTTGGTCGGCTGGCCGCAGGCTCAGGACGGACAGCCTGTAGAGCTTGCCCCGCATCTCCTCCAGCAGGTGCAGCCGCTGCCTGTGCGCTTTGCGGCTGAAGTTCCCATAGTAGTGCACCACCCGGAGCTTGGTCATCTTCACCATCAGGGCCTCCGGGAAGTCATCACGGGTAAAGAACCAGCGCACAGACAGCAAGCTCTCCTCCCGCCTCTTCTGGGACACGTGGCAGAGGAGAGTGGCATTTTCTCCCTCCAGGTAGACAGCCACAGGCCCCGGTGACACCGTGACATTGAGAGCCCCACAGACCTCTGCAGAGGTAAAGGAGGAAGGATAAAATGATTGAAGCCAGGGAAATGTCTCAGCACTGTTGCATCCAAGCGCAGACCCCTGTCGCTTCTCCACCTCGCACCCCCTGCGTGATGGCAGAAGAGGGGGTCTTTGTGGGGGGCTCCTGAGCTTCCACACTCTTTTTCTGTGGTACCCAGGGATTGAACCCAGGGGCATTCTACCTGTGAGCTATACCCCAGCCCTATTTTTGAAACAGGGCCTCACTAAGTAGCTGAGGCTGGCCACGAACCTGCGATCCTCCTGTCTCAGCCTTCCAAGTACTGGGATTACAAGCGTGCGTCACCATGCCCGGCTTCCACACTCTTATCTAGGAACAATTCCATTTAAGTAGAATGCTGAACACTGGTCCCCACCCCCACCCCATCCCCATATTTTTCAAGCAGTTCTTCTATGTTTCTAGCTGCACCATTCATAATTGCCAAACTATGGAACCAGCTCAGATGTCCATCAACGGATGAATGGATTACAAAATTGTGGGATTCTACACAATGGAATTCTACTCAGCCATAAAGAAGAACAAAATAATGTCATTTGCAGGAAAATGGATGGATCTGGAGAATATTATGCTGTGAGATTAGTCAATCACAAAAAGTGAAAGGGTGGATGTTCTCCCTCATATGCGGAAGCTAGGGAGAAACTGGGACACAGGAGGGACTCCAGACAAAGGAGGAGAAACCTTAGTGGAGTGAAGGAGGGGACCTAACTGAGGGAGATGGAGTGGGGAGGAAGACTTGAAGAGGGAAACGCCTCAATGGACATGTTGTACATACACAGGTTTATCAGTGCCAGTCACTGTGTCACGCATGGGAAGAAGGGGAGCGAGAGGGAGTGGGGTGGGAACTGGGGGAGGGTTCAATGAGGGCTGTGTGCATGGATGCCTCTATCACCCTGAACTTCATCAAGATGTTTGATTATAGTGCACCAATAAAAGAAAAAAAGTTGTTTTTTATTTGTTGCTGATGTTTAAAATTAAATTTGGGAGGTCTCACATAAGAATCCAGATATTCGCAAGCTTTTAGAAATGTCCAGCCCACACCCCATCTTCCCCACCAGTCTCCCCAAGGCCTGCTTTTATCAATAGTGACAGTTCTGTGTATCAGTGCTGCCCTGGGCAGAGCAGGGCTGCCCTCTATGATGGCCTGTTCACCAAAGACTGAGCTTGCCCTTTCCCCTCCTTTCCCCATCTGAGCTACTTAAACTCTAACCAGGGCACAGGATCAGTAACAACACCCGGTGGTGCTAAAGAGTGCCGGTGAGATAATGGAAGCACAGAGCTCTTCTTTGGACTCAGGATCTCTGATCACAGAGATCTAGTACAAGACTCAAGAATGAATGAGCCTAAGGAACCCGGTGGGGAGTAAATGAAAGACCCCCCAGTACCCCAAAGGATGCTTCAGAATTCCAGCCCCCTCAGCAACTTAGCGAGACCCTGTTTCAAAATAAAAAAATTTAAAAAAGGGCTGGATGTAGCTCAGAGGTAAAACACTGGGTTCAATCCCCAGTACTACAAAAGGAAGGAAAGAAGGAAGGAAGGAAGGAAGGAAGGAAGGAAGGAAGGAAGGAAGGGAAGGAAGGAATCCAGACCCCTTCTACTATTTCCTGTCCTTTGGTTTCTTAGTTCAAGCAGCTGAGGGCTGCCCACCCCAGCCACAATTCTGCCCCTGGAATGACCTTTGATGGAGCCACCCTGACCCCAGTCAATCATCCAGACCAGCAGACTTCGGTGAGGCTGGATGCTGTTACCTTTCCCCACCAACAGGAGGCACTGTGCATGGTATGGTGTAGGTTGTGTGGTGTGGCCATGCTGCCCGAGAGCCCACAGGCAGAGCCCTCCCCTGTCCTGTGGTTGGAATGTGCCCCCAAAGTTCACATGTAGGAACTTAATCCCAAAGTCTTATGTTGATGGTAGGTGGAGATGGGGACTTTGGGAGGTGATAAGGATTAGATAAGTTCATGAGGGTGACCCCCAGGATGGCACTAGTGGCATTACAAGAAGTGGAAGAGAGACCCAGCTGCCTATCAGGCTTGCTCTGCCTCGCCATGTGATGCCCTTTGCCAGGTAATGATGCTTCACCAGACCGTCAGCAGAGGCTGAGCAGGCCTGGTACCATCCTCTTGGGCCTCCCAGCCTCCAGGACTATGAGCCAGAGAAACTTCTTTATGAATTTCTGGGTCTCAGGTTCCTTGTTATAGCAACAGAAAATGAACTAAGAGGCTCTGGCAGACAGATCCCAAGTAAAGATGCTTTGTCCAGAATAGTGGAGCCTCTTTCTGTAGAATAAGGGCTAACCTCTCACCAAGGCCCACACCCCAGCCCTGGACTGTCCAGGGTACAACTCCAGGAAGCACCATCTGCTGCCCTACCCAACCAAATAAGCAGGTGCACCCAGGGACATCCAAACCACAGTCCTCAGACCCCCAATGTCTCCATCTAGTCACATGAATGAGCTTGGACCCCAAATGGCAAAGAGTCACCAAAAGCTTTGTCCCCTGGTCAGGACTGCAAATAAGGAAAAGAAAGATCTGAATATTTGACAAGGATGCCGTGGATCCACAAAGGAGAGGCTATGCTGGGGCAGGTGAGGGGTAGAAGATAAAAAAAATACTCTTCATTGTAAAAATCCCAGCAAGAGGGCATCCATCTTAATCTGTTTTCTGCTGATAATAACCCAGTGCCACAGACTGGTAAGTTATAAAGAAAAGAGGCGTATTTGGGCTCATGGGTCTGGTCCAAGGTTGAGGGGTGCATCTGGTAATCGCCTTCTTGCTGGCAGAGTCCTGAGGCACACCGGGCATTGTGTGGGCGAGACAAGGGTGATTGAGAGACCTAGTCCCACTGCATTTACAGCAGTCACCCCCACCATGATAGCTCATTACCCATCACCTGCATGAATAGATTGATCTTTTCAAGAAGGCACAGCCTCATTACCTCTTCAAAGTCCTACCTCTTAGTATCTCATAGTAGATATTAAATTCCAACCTGAGTTTCAGAGGGGACAAGTCATATTTGAACAGTAGCAGTCACCCTCTTACACGATGTCCACTATTGATTTAACAGACTGAACACTTGGAAAGTTAAAATCCCTGAAGGGTCAAGTTTTCTTCTTTTTTTTTTTTTCTCTCATCTCTTAGAAGCCAGGCACTAGACCACAGGACTCTCCAGAATAATCCAAGCACCTTAACTGCATCCATAAGGTGCCTTTGGTCATGTGAGGTGACATCCATAGGATGGCAGGGGAGTAGGACAGGATGTCTTTGGGGACCGTTAGCACATCACACCGTAAGTCTTTGGTTATTTTACAAAAAAAAAAAAAAATAGATAGGAGCAAACTCAGAAAAAAGGAAAGGCTAATGTCCAGCGGGACGCTGACACTCTGTGGACAGGTCTGAGGTCCTCTGTGTCCACAGTGAGGAGGGACAAAGCCAGCCCAGGGAGATACCTGGAAAATACAGATTAAGGGGTGGCCAAGATGTCCAGTCTTAATCCCTGGGAACCGGTGAATGTTACTTTACAGGATACAAGGCACTTTAAGGATGTGGTTAAATTGAAATTCTTGGACTGTCCTGGAGTATTCTATGAGCTGGTACCTGGCTCGTCTGGTAACAATCCCACGGCTATCAAAAGTCACCCATAAAGGGCAACGAAGGGGAATGGGCCCACATCTTCCCTGCACCTTGCCACCTGGTGGGCACCTTGTCTCTGTGCCATGTTAAATTAGTCTGATGGTATTTCCTCCGGAGGAGGCCGGGTCTGAAGTGCACAAGGGCCTGTTGGAGGAGCTCCTGGTGAGCCAGGAAGCAGCTGGGACACCCCAACAGACCTGGGGTGGGCAGGAGGAGCCAGAGCTCAGGGACACAGCAGCTGGCTTCCAGAGTCCAAGTCCAGCCCCACCCACCCCCAGAGCTCCCGCTGAGGTCAGGAGAGCCAAGGAGACAGGAAATGGAAACAAGATGGGTGGGATGAGCGAGGCTGGGACCCCACGCCCCAGGCTCCTCCTGTTAGCGCTGCATCAAGCAGGGATTATTTATGGTGCCTGAAACTAGGAGAACGTGCCAAATGCTCCAGCCCCGTGGGAGGTGGATTCCATCCTGGAGGAGAGCCAGTAACCCTTCCACTTCCACCCAGGCCCGGATCCCACTCGCTCCCAGGAAAGCCAGTGGACTTAGCCAGCTTCCCAGGGTGAGCCTTCTTTCCTCTTCAGCAGCACACCTCTTGGCCTGCATTTGGCTCCATTTTCTCCTACAAATGGCCCAGACATCTGTTCCTCCCACTGAGGCACAAAGACCCTCTTGTGGGCTGAGTTATGCCCCCCCCGGAAATTCACATGTTAAGTCCTAACCCCTAGTACCTTAATTTGGACATTGGGGCTTTTATTTTATTTATTTCGGGTGGAGGGATGCTGGAGATTAAACCTAGGGGTGTTGTACCTCCAAACTACACCCCCACCAGCCCTGGTTATTTTTATTTTGAAATAGGGTCTCTCTGAGTTTGCTGAGGGTCTTGGTAAGTTGCTGAGGCTGGCCTCGAACCTGCAATCCTCCTGTCTCAGCCTCCCAAGTACGGGGATTATAGGCCACTGCACCCGGCTGATTGGGACCTTTAAAGAGGTGATTATGTTAAAATTAGGTCATCGGGGCAGGCCCTAATCCAATATGGCTGGTACCTTCCTTAGAGAAGACAGGGACACAGACACACCCAGAGGAAAGACCTTGAGAAGACACGGGAGAAGATCGGTGCCCTTTGGTGAACTGCACCCCACTCTGGCCCAGACTGCCACCTCTGCCTGCACATGGGCCTTGGGAGGGGACTCTCCACCCCAATTAGGAACCCCAAGATGACAATACTGGCAGGAAAGAGCCTGGTCCAAAGAGAAGGACAGGATTCCTGCTGCCATGATCCCACTCCTTCAACAAGCACGTGCCCTGATACTGGGGCGCCTGGGCACCCCACATGGGCTAGGCGCTGAGACTTATATGGCCCCAAGCCTTCCCAGCTCTCTAGGAAGAAACGATGAGACACAGAAGGAGGAGTTGGGTGGACAGCCAGGGGCTGGTGTCCAATAGAGCCGGGCTGGACATCCTGCTCTGTTAGGTATGATACTCTTAGAGGCTCAGTTTCTTCATCTTAGAGGCTCAGTTTCTTCATCTGAAAAATGGGGAAATGATTCCTTTCATGGTGAGCCTACAACTGCAATGAGGAAAGGTCTTTCAAATGCAGATGGTAGTTGACATGCACTGCAAACTGGGGAGGTGGGGGCAATAGAGAATGACCCTCAAGCTGACCTTAAGCAAGATGTGTGCAAAACCTGCAGGTGCACAGGGCCCTACTCTTAGAAGCCCCCCCCCCCCGGCTTCACTCTCTACTGTGGATTTCCAGAAATTTTAATCATTTTTTAACAAGGGCCCCAAATTTTCACTTTGCACTGGATCCCATAAATTCTGTAAGTGACGATGCTTGCGTGTGAACTTTACATTCCTGGGGACAAGAGTTCATCCGGGGTCTCACCCCCTTGTTTGCATTTTGGAATCATGTCATGAAATGGACAGCACAGCTCTAGAACCACACCGAAAGTACATCCACGTAGCCACATAGCACACAGTCTGCTTCTCATGCGGCAGCTGAGGGGTTGGCACAGCAGCTCCCAGGAGCAGGGACTACATGCCCTCAGACAGAAGCAAGACACCAGCCTCCTCCACGACCCAGAAGTGGACGTGGCCCAGGTTCCTCAGTTCTGACCCGGCCAGGAAAGTGTTGGTGGCTCTGGGACCCACCTTCCTCTCCCCCTAAAGAGACTGCCCCCACTCATTTCAGGGACCCACGTGCCTCTCAGTTTATAAGGAATGCAAGGTGTCAGAACTGAGTCTGCAGCAAAGAGCTCCTTCGTGTTAGGAGGATAGTCTGAATTCGTGACAATCAGTCCACTGAGTTACTTAAAAATCCACATCACCAGGAGCCCGTGTTTACTGAGCCCTAAGAAGAGGTGCTACCAGACCTAGCCCCCGGGTGATTCATGCATACTAAGCCATCACCTAAAATTAGCTCCTGTCTGAGACAGACATATCACCCTCCTCACTGATAGAGGCTAGCATCTGCTCATGTGAACCTACACAGAACACAGTTCTGAGCACATTCGATGTATTTTCACAATTTATCCTCATCTTCTCCTAATCCTCGTTTTACAAACAAGAGTACTGAGGAACAGAGAGGCTAAGCAACTTGTTCAAGTCACACAGCACATGGCAAAGCTGGAATTTGAACGTAGGAGATCTGGCTTCAAAGACAACTCTCCACTCTGGATTGTGGCTTGTCTTTTAGTAAATAATTTGCCTCCTGGTTTTCTTTTCTATAAAATGAAAGGTGAGACCAGGTGACCACCAAGGTTCCACTCCAGCCCACAATGGACAGGTTACAAAGTGCAGGACTTAGGAGCCAGGATGCATGTATTAAGCCGGGCTCCCAATTTTTCCCTTGTGGGATCTTGGCAAGAAGTTGTGGGTGAAGACCTTAGAGAGGGTGGCAGGGATGTGCTGAGTGCTACACAAGCAGGAAGTGCGGAGTGGCCCTGGGTACAGCCAGGACAGACCCTAAAGGATCCCAAATTTTGACTTGAGGGCTCCTGGAAACTTAATAATGTTTTTGCCCACTAAACAGTCGATCTTGGGGTACTCTCTCTGGCAGCACCTACAATTAAAACATGGTCATGAAGCACCGGGGGAGAGGGGCCCAGTGCCCCTTGCATCCACTGAGGCCACGAGAGCTGGCCTGGCACAACACTCACAGCCGAACCCCGTCATTCCCAGTCAAGACGGTGACTACCATGACGCAGAGCCTTCCCACACCTGAGACTGCAGGTACACCGCAGGCTCTGCTGCACCTGTCCGGGACTGGTAGGGGTCACTGGATGGTTTTCTTCCCACCGGTATGTAAGCCCCTCCACCTCAGACCCTCATCTACACCGGCTCCAATGCCAGCTCCAGCGCTTGGTAGCTGGGTCACCCTTGGAAAATTTCTTAACCCTGCATATCATTTCTCTTATGTACAAAGCAGTTGCCGGGCAGATTAGCAGTTATAAGCACAAAGTCTAGAGCCAGAATTCCTGGGTTCAAATCCCACCTCTGCTGCTTAAAAGTCTACTGACTTAAGGCAAATCAGTCCATGGGCCTGTGACTCAGTTTCCTCCTCTATAACATGGGGAAAACAGCATGGCTCTCAGAGGTCACTCACCAGATGAACCAAGTTCATGTTTTGTGAAGTACTTGGATCTATAAATATTGGCTCTTGTCGTTACTACTTAGAAATACTGTTTTGGTTAAATGAGATAGTATATACCTGGCTCCAGATAGGCACCCAGGAAAGGTGAGCCACTGATGTAGTTATTGCTACTATTATTCTAGCCAGCATGGCTCTTACAGCAGGGAGGCAGCTGGCAAAGCCCTGGGACAACAGAAGAAAGTGCTTCAGCAGCTTACAAGTTGGAGCCATCAAACCCAAATGCGAGCCCATGGCGTGGACGGAGAGGCTGCCTCCAAAGCAGGGTGCTCCTGGGAAAGGGTCCTGCTCTATCCCACAGAGGACACTACCTCACAGTCCCGTTCACCTCAAAAGGCCCCAGTCCCCCGCGCGGGATCCGGCCGCTAGGGACCTCAATGTCCCAACCACGGTGCAGAGAGTTAAGGGAAGTCGTTGCCCACGGAGCAATTTGGGGTCCTGCCTATGGGGGGAAAAGGAATCAACTAGGGGTCGCGCTCCTGCTCCAAACTTCCCCGCCGAGGCCTGCCACCTGGAAGGGCACAGGGGTGTCCCGGGAGAACTTCCGCGGCGCTGAGCAGGGGGCTGGCGGGCGGGCTCGGAGGGGACCGGGACTCGCTCCCAGGAGGAAGCTGGGAGGGCGCCGCTCACCGAGCCCGCGGGGGCGATCGCAGCGCGACGGTGACAGCAGCCCCGCGGGGCGACCCGAGGCGCCCGGGCCTCCCCGCCCGGCCCGAGCCCCGGCCTCGGCGCAGCCCGGCCCCGCCGCCCGCCGCCCGCCCGCGCGCTTACCCGGAGCCGGAGCCCGCGCCAGCAGCACGGCCGCCGCCAGCGCCACCAGCCGCATCGCCCCGCCGCGCCCGCGCTGTGTCGCCGAGAGGCCGCCGCCGCCGCCAGACGCCCCGCCCGGCCCCCGGCCCGCCCCTCCGCCGCCGCCGACCCGGCTCCGCGACCTGCGGCGGCTCCGCTCGCCACGCCCATCCCCCGAGGAGGACACCGGGGCTCTGAGCGGCGGGCTGGGGGCTGGGGATGCGGGGCTGCCGCGGGTCATGGGTCGCCTTGCCCCGGGGACGCAGTTACTCCGAGGGGCGGAGGTTGGAAGACTGGGGACCCTGCACCCCTCCACTCGGGCCACAGGGACCTTCCTGAGCCCGGAGCAGGGGGTGGGGGAAAAGAAGCCCCTCTTGCCGTCTAAATTTGGAGATGGGAGGCTGGAGTGGGGACCTCTGGAAAATGCAAGGGTCCACATAGGTAAGTCCAGAATATGTGGGAACTATTAGCAATAATGTCCATTAGGGCACCCTTATCCAGGCCTGGGCTAAGTGGTTTGCACAATGTAACCTAATTCTTCCACTGTGGGCCCCTCAGATGACTCCCTAATCTTTGTGTGCCTCGGTTTCCCCCATCTGTACAAAGGGGAAATGGGCCCATCCCTTGTGGGGTGTTTTAGACCAAGTGGACAGTCCCTGATAAGGTGTGCCACCCAGCTCCTGGAATGAACGTCACCTGTCATGTACTATTAGTAGTAACATAGGGATGCAGAAGCAGGGAGGTGAAGGAACAGACCGGGTCACAGTCAGCCAGCAGTGACAGCCACCCAGCCCAGGTGGCCACGAGCCAAAGCCTGGTCTTTGCCAGGGCAGTAAACTCAGGGTGTGAGCGTGATGATCTGTGAGTTCAGAATCTCTAAGCAAGAAGCCTTGCGTGTGTCTACCAGGGGAGGCCTTTGTGGGGTTCCAGAAGAGGAGAGCAGCAGCCAGCAGGTGGGCCCCAGTTGAAGGTGGGTGGCAGGAGGAGCAAGAGGACCGGGTCCCCATTTCCTTCCTTCTAAGGAAGTGAGGAGGGGTCTGGAGGCATGGAGAGTGGTGCTGAGCCCCAGAGCAAGTCCCAGAGGGACCATCTGTCCCTGTAGCCTGGGCCACTGGAGCAAAGGCTTTGTGAGATTTCTAAATACCCCCAGGCCCTTTGGGATCTTCCAGCCAGGAGTCCCTCTCATGGAGTGGGGCCCTGTGGGGACTGGGCTGACCATCAGGGCAGCAGGAAAGGAGAGCAGCCCCATCTCTGAGCCAGGTTTGTGAAAGGTCCCACGGAGTCAGTGGTGAGCCAGCTACATGGTCACTGTGTGTGATGCCAAGGACAAGAAGAGCAAGACTGTGGTCAAGCTGAGTCCTGTAGCCCAGTAATGCAAACATTCCTAAGAGGCTTCCAGAAAAGAGCTTGGAGACCACTAGGCACATAGCAGTGAACCTTCTATCCCACCCATGTGAGGTCCCAGGCCTTGTTTTACAGATTTGTAAAATCAGCTCAAAGAGAACTGGAGCCAGGCATGGTGGGGCACACCTGTGATCCCAGTACTTGGGAGGCTGAGACAGGAGGGTCACGGAGTCAAGGCCAGCTTCAGCAACTTAGCGAGATCCTCAGCAACTTAGTGAGACCTTGTTTCAAAGAAAAAATAAATAAAAATAAAAAGGGTTGGGGATGTAGCTCAAAGGTAGAATATCCCTAGTTTCAATCCCTGCTACCCCCCCCCAAAAAAAGAGGACTGAAGATCTTTCCAGGGTTCTGTGGGCCACAGAATCTCTGAACTGGGAGTTTGGATTGTGACTAAGGACTGCCAGCTTGGTCCTGGAGCCCAGAGCAGTGTTTGGAGGGACTGGGGAGAAAGTTCTGGAAGAGGGTTGCTGGTTCAGAAAGCAAACCTGCATCCCACACTGGGCAACAGCTGTGGGTCCTTGGGCAAGGTGACGTCTCTGAACGTTCCTCTAAGGTGACATCTGTAAAATGACATGTCAACATGAAGCGGTGGGGCTGTTAGCTGTCCTCCGTGACCTCCTAACCCAGCTGTGCTGCTTGCAACTGACTCTCCCAGTTGGTGGAGACGTGTTGGCCACACTTGGAGAAGTCAAATCTCGCTTCGGTCAGTGTATATTTCTAAGTACCAGTCTCCCCTTGCAGAACTGAGCAGCTGTTCAACCCAGCCACCCTTGGGCCTGTTTTCTCAATGCCCAAACTGGTGCTTGCTGGAAAACACTTTTTTTTTTCTTTTGCAGTTCCATGATGTATAACGTTGTGCTGTTTTCAACTGGATGCTCTATGAGTAGTTTTCAGCTTCCTAAACGATCTAGCAGAACATCTCGGTAAAACCTTTGCTTTATGACACAGGAATGGGGGAGATACCCATGGATAGTCTCCAGCGAAGACACTGCCGATGTGCCAATACTCAGTATTTCAGCTGTTCTGAACTACATTAGCAGAAACCCCTGCTTCCTTAAGATGATTTGAAACCTCCACTGATTGATTTATTCAGCTCTGGCTCAATCAGGCCTGACTTTGTTCCGAATTAGAAGAATAATGCTCAATTATTAAAAAAGAAAAAATTACCTCTCCTAAAAATCCCCATGGAGTTTCTTAATAGGCACTCTGACCATTCTACAGCTGATTCAGGTCCCTGTAGACTGTAAACACTCAACTAATCCTGGGTTCTACCAGTTACCACTGGAAGAATCCCAGAAATCCAGATTCTCTCAAAATATGTGCATTTCATGTTTGTCAGAATCTGGGTCAGAGATGGAAGAGTAGTGCATGGTTTTGTAATCTGCTTGATTTTGTGTGCAAGCAAATATATTCCTAGGCTCAGAGCACCAAGGAAAAGCTAACATCTTCTGTCTCAGTCAACATTCTCCCTGCTATAACCCAAGACAACTGACTACACAATGAGAGGAAGGAAGATGTATTTGCTCACAGTTTTTTGGAGATCTTGGGAGTCAGTCCATGTCAGGCTGGGTTACATCTGCAGAGTTCAGGGAATGGTGACAGGAAGCAGAGAGAAGGAGAGAGCAAGGGCTCTGCTCTCACATCATGGAGGCCAGAAGCAAGAGAGAGCCAGCAAGCAAGCAAGGGGGTTCAGGCACACGCACAATCCCTAAGGCCACACCCCAGGCACCCACCTTCTCCAGCCACACCCTACCTGCCTAGGCTACCACCCAGTAAATCCATTACAGTGGATTCATCAACTGATGAGATTACAACCCTCATACTTAATTATATCAACTCTGAGCCTTAATACAAGAGCTCTTCAGGGGACATTCTATATCCAAACATAATACCCTCCTAATGTGTGCGGCAGGTTTTTGTGTATTCCTCTTTCAGTCTGGATGTATCCAAGTAGCTTTGAAGATGTATCCAAGTAACTTTGAAGATTTCCTCCTCCTTATTGCTCAAAAGCACAATACAACCAAAAGCAGTTAAATGCATGTTTGAATCATCACTATCAGGGAATGAACAAAGACTCTGGATCAAAGAGGTTTTCAACTGTCACTGATGGTGGGGAAGATAAGAGAGAGATCCTGGTTACAGATGAAGCATCCATCCATCTAATCAGAAGGAAAAGCCTAGATCTGCCCATGATGGAATTTGCATCAGCAGCATCTCCCCCCTGCACAGCTGGGGAAGAGTTTGGAGTGCACTGGTTTTTCTGCTAAAGGTAAGATAATGTGAAGTTGTGGACCTGACAGTGTAGAAATAGCTCTTCCAAGCATACCACATTGGTGGTCCTGATGGATGGGAGCCTTTCAGGAAATGAGCAGTAACTGGGAGGTTGTTTCCAGGGACACAGGAAGCAGGAACCTGGGTCAGCTCCCAGGAAATGGTGACCTTGAGTTCTTAGAAAGCTCCAGAAAAGGGGGGGCTTGGAATAAGGAAGAGCCTAGGAACTGGACAGTTCATCTATATAACTGACCACCAAGAAAATTTACCTTTGAACTGACCACTGATGTGCAAGACTAGAAATTTTAATCCATTCCTTCTATTCAATGAGTATTCGAATATACAGAATAATCAACTGTCCAGAATAAAGGAGGTAAAAAGACTTAACAACTAAATGTAACATATAATCCTGGATGGGACTGGGGATCAGAACCAAGTTCTAAAAAGGACATTATTGAGAGTGTTGGAAAACTTTGAATATGAATGGACTGTATTATATACTATATTAATTTTCCCAAGTGTGACTATGGAAGAGAATGGCTTCGTATTTCAAGAGATCCACACACAGTATTTGGTGTTAACAGACATAATGGCTGCAAATTACTCTGAAATGGTTCAGCAAAAATAATAACTATAGCTGGGCATGGTGGCACATGCCTGTAATCCATATACTAGGGAGGCTGAGACAGGAGGATTGCAGATTTGAGGCCAGCCTCAGAAACTTAGTGAGATTTTGTTTCAAAATAAAAAATAAAAAAGGGCTAGGGATGGAGCTCAGAGGTAGAATGCCCCTGGTTTCAATACCCCCAGTACCAATACTACTACTACTAATAATAATAACAACTATACTTATAATGTGTGCTTATAAAATGTATATAGAAAGAGGCAGAGACACAGGGAGAGAGACAAAATTGATAAGGCTAGGTGAAGAGTACATAGCATTCATTGTACTATTCCTGCAACTTCTGTTAAGTTTTAATTTTTCGCAAAATAAAAGTTTGTTTATGACAAGGTATGGTGGCACATGCCTATAATCCCAGCTACATGGGGAGGCTGAGATAGGAGTATCCCTTGAGCCCAGAAGTTCAAAGGCCAGCTTGTTTGTTTAAAAAAAAATTTGCTTATGAATTTTACTTTAAAATATCTTAGAGTCCTTTGTTTTACATGCTAATTATAAGCATCCTACAATTATCTAATATATCATGAAAATTTTCATATCTCATTTGTTAAAAGATGCCACGGATTATAAAATGTTCCCTCCCAGTTTCAGAGGCATTACAATAAAATGCAGTCCTGGTGTTTTGTGAATCTAAGCAGAAGACTCAAGCTGTAGAAAAGTTTTTATTCTGAATTCCTCATAATTTGGAAATAGAAGACTGAGACAATTCTCTGTGCAGAGATGCAAAGACTCCCAGCTTGGAGCAAATCCAGACTAAAAGTATTACCAGTAGATCATGTTATAGTTAGATATAAAATGTCCCCTAAAGAGCTCACTTATTAATATTCAGGGTCGATCTAGTTAAGTCATAGGGTTGTAATTCCAGCAATGGATAAATCCATTGTAATGGATTTACCTGGGTGGTACATAGTAGTAGGCTGGTAGGGTGTGGCTGGTAGGGTGGTCCCTGGGGGTGTGACCTTGGAAAATTATATATGGATCCTCCTCCCTCTGCTCTCTCTCTCTTGCTTCTGGCCTCCATGATGTAAAGAACACAGCCCAAGTGCTCTCTCTCTGCCATGCCCTGAGATCCACAGTCCCCGGCCTCACATGGACTGAACCCAAAACCGTAAGAAAATAAATCTTCTCTCCTTTAAGTCACATGGCCAGTCTTTTAGGTTATAGCTGCAAGAATGCTGAGCAGAACAGGTCGTAAACAGCGGAGGTCCCGGCTGCGCAGGTCTGACACTCGTGCCATTTGACTCCCGTGGAGGTGAAGACATCAGGCTCATCAGCTCACTGCTTTCCAGGCACATGATGCTGGGACCAATCACCCCTCCAAGGAATCAGAGTCACATTCAGTCCAAAATTCACTAAAGAGGCAACTTGGTTTCACAAACCATCACATAAAATTAATGTTATTAGTTTAAGTGTTATTGCTGTTGTAATTGTGTGTTAATTTCTAAACATGTTTTTGTTTTACAGTTGTAAAGCGATGTATAAACTTGATGTTTGTGTTTGTATGGTTTAATCATTTCAACAACCATAACTTAAGTCATCACAGGCTCAGGCCTTTGAAAAGGCCAGTGCTCAAGGTTGCCAAATGCTCCCATTGGGAATTCTCATGTTCCTGTCCTGAGACTGATGGCAGCTCTGCTCCATGGCTTCTGGAAGTGTGCTCCAAGGGCCTCACCAGAGTGTAAGTATGCCCTTGGGGGTTCATG
>PVJS01020557.1:0-32457 GCA_004027185.1 Glis glis | reverse complement strand
GGAACCCAGGGGCATCCTACTTCCGAGCTACAACCCCAGCCCTTTTGTTTTTTTTAATTTGGAAACAGGGTCTCATAAAGTTGCTGAGAGCCTCACTAAGTTGCCACAGCTGGTTGCAATCCACCTGTCTCTGCCTCCCAAGTACTGGGATTACAGGCGTGTGCCACCATGCCCAGCTTATTTATACTTTTTGAAAGATTTATTTTAGTTTTAACTGACAAATGATAATTATACATATTTATAGGGCTGTTTTAAAACACATATTCATTGTGGAATGACCAAATTAGGCTAATTAGCATATCCATCATCTCAAGCATTTAGCATTTCTTTGTAAACACTTTATTTGGATTCTATTCATTCATAAGGCAACCAGTCACTTTCCTGAGCCCTCTCATTAGTTCTAATTGCTTTTTTCTCTTTTGTGGTACTGGAATTGAACCCAGGGGCATTCTACCTCCAAGCTACACCCCAGCCCAATTTTTATTTTTATTTGGAAACAGGATCCGCTGGGTTGCTGAGTTTCACTACTTGCTGAGGCTGTCCTCGAACCTATGGTCGTGGTCCTCCTGTCTCAGTCTCCCAAGTACTGGGATCACAGGCATGTGCCACCACGCCCAGTTATCACTTCATTTCTTGGTTTTTCTATATAGACTATCACATAATCTACAAATAGTAGGTAATCTTATTTCCTCCTTTTTTTTTTTTGACATAGGGTCTTGCTAAGTTGCTCAGACTGATCTTGAACTCACAATCCTCCAACCTCAGCCTCCCAAATAGCTGGGACTACAGGTGTGCGCCACCAGGCCTGGCTTTCCTCTTTTCTTATAGCCAGTTTCACTGACCTTGGCTTAGTGCAGTGCCAGCCCTTACGACACAACATAAAACAGTAGTGGTGAGGACGGTCATAATTGTCCCTGCAATTAATAGGAAAGCTCTGATGTTTAATTAAGGATGGTGTCAGCCATCTGCTTAAGGCAATTATTTCTGTTCCTCTTGCAGAAAGTCCCCTACTCCCTTCTCCTAGTTTATTAACCTTGGGAGTGGATATTTAATTTTATCAAGTTAAAATTATTCTAGACAGAATCCCAAATACAGGTCTACAAATCCCAGACATCAAGTGAAAAAAAGAAAAAGACGAAACATACCTGCTAGCCTGCTGGCCGGAGCCCACCAGATTACAGAAGAGGATTAGCACCTTGTTCTCACCATGAAGAGGCAGGAAGGGTCTCTGCACCTCACGGGCTGCCACACGTGGGGACAACGACAGACCTGACGGGTGAGCTGGAGGAGAGAGGGGGCATTAAAGGAGTGCCTTCGCGGGGCCACAGCCCTGGCTTCACTAGCCCTTTCTCTCTGAGCATCTAATCTGCACCACTGGGAGGACAGCAGGGGGCGTTCCAGAAGGGGACAATAAGGTTCATGGCACTTATGACATGGGGCACCTGTCATGCAAAGATCATATGCATCGTAGTAAATCTGCAATTGTGTTCAGCCTGGAGCACACCTGTAATCCCAGTACTTGGGAGGCTGAGACAGGAGGACTGCAGGTTCGAGGCCAGCCTCAGCAACTTAGCAAGACCCTATCTCAAAATAAAAAATAAAATAGGGCTGGGGGTGTAGCTCAGAGGCAAAATGCCTCTGGGTTCAGCCTCCAGTTCCAAAAATAAAATAAAATAGGACTGAGATTTAGTTAACTCTTTTCAAAGCAATTTGAAAACACTCCAAAGTGATTGGTTGCTTTTGTGCCTTGATCTAAGAGCACCCCCACCCAGAAGGTAAGAGTCTTTACCACAGAGAAAGGAGAAGGATTCAACTATTCTCCATTTCCAACCAGTTCTGAAATTTTGATTTTCAAGGCAAATATGTGTCATTTGTGATAGAATTTGAAATGAAGACTTGTTTCACTGGGTTGTAACAGTCAGGGTCAGTCAACGTTTTGTGCCAGACTTCCAACACTCAGAGTCAACCTGTCCACACAGAGAAACATCCAGGTCCCACAGCCTGTGACCTGGGCTGGCTGAGGATATGCCCGAGGCACAGGATGCGCCCAGGGTATGGCAGTCACCCCTTATCAGAGGGAGACACATTCCAAGATGTCCTATGGGAGCCTGAAACCTGAGATACTACCAAACCCCATACATACTATGAAACTTCACATACTACCAAACCTGTGTATACTGCTCTTCCCTGTACCTCTATATCTATGATAAAGTTTAATTTACAAATTAGGCACAGTAAGAGATTAACAATAATAATAAAGTAGAACAAGTATAGGCTGAGGATGTAGCTCAGTGAAACAGCACTTGCCTAGCATACAATCAGGCCCTAGGTTTGATCCCAACACCACAGAAAAAATAAAACAAAAGAGAATACTTGTAACAATAGACTGTAATAAAAGTTATTTAAAACTTTTGAATTGTGGAGCAAGTGGTGTACTTAGTGGTAGAGTGCTTGCCTGGCTTGTGGCAAAGCCCTGGATTTGATCCTCACCACAAATACACACACACACACACACACACACACACACACACACAAAATAACCTTATGGATTGTTATTTCTGGAATTTTTCCATGTAACATTTTCAGACCATGGTTAACTTTGGATAACTAATGTGCAGAAAGGAAAGCTACAGATAAGGAGGAACTGCAGTATATTTTATCACTGGCATGGGATCCTTTAAGTATGGGGCTTCTAGATATACTGATGTATAATGAAAGACTATTAGTATTAGGAATTGACCACTTTAGCTAGTTTAAGGTTTAGGAAAAATAAGCATTAGAAAGTGATACACACACACACACACACACACAACACACACACACATACACACACACACACATTTTTTTTGGTACTGAGAATGGAACCCAGGGGCATTCTACCTCCGGGCTATGCCCCCAGCCCTACTTTATTTTTTATTTGGAAACAGGGTCTCACTAAATTGCTGAGGCTGGCTTTGATCCCGCAATCCTCTGTCTCAGTCTCCCAAGTACTGGTATTACAGGTGTGCGCCACCACACCCAGCTAGGAAGTGGTATTTTTAACGACAACAACAACAAAATGCAATTTACTAACGTCTTTGGCCATCTAGTGCTCAAATTTGTAGAAATTTTACTTCGAGCAGAGACCCTGAATTATAAAAGTACCTGGAAACAAAGATTATACCAGCACCTACACTACACAGTAGTTCTCAAAAGTGTGTTCCCTGGATCAGCTGCAACAAGTCCTGGGAACATGTTAGATACAGAAACTCTCAGTCCCCTCCTCGGGCCTCCTAAATCAGAAACTCTGGAGACACGATCCAATAATCTGCTTTAATGAGCACTCTGGGTGATTCTAATACTCACTAAGGTTTTGAGAACCCCACTATTAGCTGAATAATTTTTAAAATCAACTATCCATACATCCAATTGCAGGAAAATTAAGCCTGACAGTTCCAAGTGTTAAAACTAAATGCTTAGCACTCAAAGAGGACCCTCTCAAATCTATAATTCACAATAACCAAATAAAATTGTGCAAAGCATCATTGTACCTGAGAGAGTGCCCTGGCCGGGTGAGGGAGGAACTTGGAAGGCATACACGTTATCTCCCTCAGCAATGGAATTCAGGTCTTCTTCATCAAAGAAAGACCGCTGGAAACCACTAGGATACAATTCAACCAAGATCACCTGGAATGACAAGGATTCATTTCCCTCTTGATTTCTCAAAGAAAACCTAGCAGATAAGAAATCAAAAAGTGACTGATCATTTTAAAACTCCTTTTTACCCTTTCCTTCCAAGTGGCTACACACTGCAAGTAATAAAACATAATCTAATAAAACAATTAGATTAACCACAGACATCTCAACTGCAACCCCCCAATGAAAATTTAAGGTTTTATACCCAGCTAAACTATCATGGAAGAATTAGAATCAAATAAATCTCTCTTCAGATAAATAAAAAGTGAGTATTTACTGCCTGCTTAGCTCCACTGAGAGAACTTCTAAATAGTGTGACTAACTTTTTTTTGTATTATGCCATACATGAAAAATATGTTTATGGAACACAGGTAAACAGAAGAAGATGGTTTTATCATGAAGGGGTAACTGTCTTGGGGGTCCTATCTGCCTCAGACCCAACTCTCCTGCACCAAGGCTAAAGGATTAAATATCACAGCACATAAACTCATATAACCCATTTGAGGCACAGTGGCTGGTAAATTCTCTTGTGAAAGATGTTTGAGAAGTTTCCCCCCTTTGGTACTGGGGATTGAACCTAGGGATGTTCTACCCCCGAGTTACATTCACGGCCCTTTTTATAATTTTTTTAAAAGGTTCTCGCTAAGTTGCTGAAAGTCTTGCTAAATTGCTGAGGCTACCCTTGAACCTGCTATCCTCCTGTCTCAGCCTCCCAAGTACTGGGATTATATGTGTGTGCCACCACACCCAGCTGAATATTTCAAAAAAAAAAAAAGAAGAAAGAAAGAAAGAAAGAAAGAAAGAAAGAAAGAAACAGAAGGAAAAGTTGAGTTGCAAGAAGAAAGGGTGAATCAAAGAAAATGGCAAATACTGGTAAATGTAAACATGTATTAACTATGTAAAATATAATAATTATTACTACTTTCACAACTGGAGAAAGAAGAGAAGGGATATTACAATACAGAATAACAAGCCGGGCATGGTGGCACACGTTTGTAATCCCAGTACTTGGGAGGCTGGGACCAGAGGATCCAGGTTCGCGGCCAGCCTCAGCTACTTAGTGAGGCCCTCCGCAACTTAGGGAGACCCTGTTTCAAAATAAAGAATTAAAAAATTGGGCTGGGGGTGTAGCTCGGAGGTAGAGTGCCCCTGGGTTCAATCCCCAGCACCGCAAACAAAACAAAATAAAACAAAAAAAAATACAGAATAACAACAGTATCTATAATGATATCTAAATCAAAAAGGTATAAGGGGGCCGGGCGTGGTGGCGCACGCTTGTAATCCCAGTATTTTGGGAGGTGGAGACTGGAGGATCCGGGTTCGCGGTCAGCCTCGACGCTCTCTCTCTCTCTCTCTCTCTCTCTCTCTCTCTCTCCTTTCTCTCTTCTCTCTCTCTCTACCTAGTGAGGCCCTCCGCAACTTCGTGAGACCCGGTTTCAAAATAAAATATAAAAAAATAGGGCCGGGGGTGTAGCGCAGAGGTAGAAAGCCCCTGCGTTCAATCCTCGGTACCGCAAAAAAAAAAAAAAAAGGTATAAGGGGAATTAAATCATACCAAGGTCTTTGTGTTGTTTGAGAAGATTAACATTAAGACTTTGTTAATTATGCATGTTGGCCTTTTTATAATAAACATTAAAAGAAAATATAATATATATCCCAAATTAGAAGACACAGAATAAAGAAAAATTGGTGAATTCAAAAGAAAGAGTAAAGGAGGGGGGGACCAAAAAAAAAAAAGAAAAACAGGAAAAGCTGGATAGGTGGATAGATAATATAAGTGGGGAAAAAAACTGCAAAATTTCAATTACCAAACAAAAAGGCTGTATGACAGTAACATCCCAGTGATTTCTATCTCCCTGAACCAACACATCATACCTCTTACATTCTTGACAGTTCTTCTATTATTCAAACTCTCAGATTTCCTTCTTTTGATCTTTTATTACTGCCATTTTTTTACCCAAATGTGTTGTGTCTGTATCTTTTTCTCTTACACACACACATACACACACACATACACATACATGACAAATTCCCTAGAATACTTTAGAGTTTACAAAGCAAGATACATATATATATTTCCCTATTTAATATCCACATGAAAAAAATGACAGGAATGGTAGAGGTCAGAGGAATTTAGTCTGGGGTGAAGGCAAGGCTGAGTTACATGCTTGCACACATATGCAAAATTCAACAAGCCACAACTTCAAGATATGTACACCATACTGTAAAAGTATGCTATACCTTAACAAAAAGGTTAATTTTTCTCTGTGTGTGTGTGTGTGTGTGTGTGTGTGTGTGTGGTGCTGGGGATTGAACCCAGGGCGTTCTACCTCTGAGCTACATCCCCAGCCCTATTTTATTTTTTATTGGAAACAGGGTCTCATTAAGAGTCTTGCTAAGTTGCTGAGGCTAGTCTTGAACCTGCGATCTTCCTGTCTCAGTCTCCCAAGTACTGGGAATATAGGTGTATTCTACTATGCCCCACCAAAAAGAAAAAAAATAGTTTTTATTATTTAACAAAAATGCCATGAGATAGAGAAGTATAAATTTCCATTTTGCAGTTAAAGAAACAGAGGAATAACCAATCACTTAATACTCTGAGGTCAGGGAGATAGAGTGGCTGAACCACAATTAGAACCCCACTCAGTGCCCCTGTCCTTCTGCAGTTTCACTTGTCACCACCACCACCTGTACCCCACCATGTCACGGGACCCCCTCCAGCCACAGGGAATCCCACCCTTTACCAAGACACCTTAAAACACAAAAGCAAAAGGACACAGCCATTCCACCTTCCCCAGATCCTCGCTCTCCCAGCAGTTCCTCCTGCTTCATCTATTGTCCCATCAGTGCCTGGTTTATATCCTCAGGAGCAAAAATAAAGAACAGAGCTGGGCACAGTGGCGCATGCCTGTAATCCCAGTACCTAGGAGGCTGAGACAGGATAGCAGGTTTGAGGCCAGCCTCAGCAATTTAGCAAGACCCTGTTTCAAAATAAAAACCCCAGCTGGGCGTGGTGGCACACACCCATAATCCCAGGATTTGGGAGGCTGAGACAGGAGGATCAAAGGTTCGAGGACAACCTCAGCAAGTAGTGAGACTCATCAACCTAGCAAGACCCTGTTTCAAAATAAAAATAAAATAGGGCCAGGCGTGGTGGCGCACGCTTGTAATCCCAGTACTTGGGAGGCGGAGACCGGAGGATCTGGGTTCGCGGCCAGCCTCAGCTACTTAGTGAGGCCCTCCACAACTTAGTGAGACCCTGTTTCAAAATAAAGTATAAAAAAATAGGGCCGGGGGTGTAGCTCAGAGGTAAAACGCCCCTGGGTTCCATCCCCGGTACCGCGAAAAAAAAAAAAAACATAAAAATAAAATAGGGCTGCAGATGTAGCTCAGACATAGAATGCTCCTGGGTTCAATCCCCAGTACCACAAAATAAATAAATATCCCCAGTACTACACTTAAAACATACACACAATAGGAGCTCAGACTCTGAAATCAAGCCATCTGTGGCCATATCCGGGCTCAGCACGTCCTAGGTGTGTGACCCTGGGCATGTCACTGGGCCCCTCAGGGCCCTTCTTTCCTCATTGTCAAAATGAGCACAGCTGTAAAACCTACTTTATGAAGTGGTCATAATCTAAGAACATGAGTGAAGCGGCAGTCCAGAGAACAGCGCCTGGCACTTAGGAAGCACGACTGAGGCTGGCTACTGTTGGAATGACTCTGATCTGAGTCACCGTCGCCTCCTTGGAAGGCAAAGGGTCATTTCGTGGTCATCTGCAGGATGCAGGGGAAACTAAAGCCAGTCGCCTCAAACACCATGGACTACTAATCAGACAGAACCCCTGAGTCGTGCTTGGAGTCACCGGGGCACTGCTGGTTAGCCCAGACAGTGGCCCAGTCAGCGCTCTGTCACCAGCGACCAGGCCCCAGGGCAATTCTGTCACACCTCATCTGCAGGGACTCCTCCTTCCTCCGAAACCATCTTCCGCAGGGTGGCCACTGTGCTGAGGATGGGCACCGCCAGGCCGACCCGCAGGAACCGCTGGCTGTTAGAGGGGAAGGCCAAGGTGACACTCAAGAACCTGGAAAACAGGAAGGGAACCACATCCTGAAGGGACTGACAGGAAGTGTTGACAATGGTCTTGGTTTCCTGGTGGGGTCCCTGCGCTTTAGAGATGCTGCCACCAGATGGCAGCAGAGAGCCAAATCTCCAAACTACTTTTGCAGAGAGCTGAAAAGAACAGGTATTTGATTAAGAACCCCTACACAGGTCTCTGAACTCAAGACTCTAATTGTTATATAAATTATAGTAAGAAAAAAACAAAAAAAAACCTTGAAAAATAAAGAAGCCAGGCGACTTCTTCCAGTATAAAGCAATGTATTATTACAAATCAGTACAAATCAATGTATGTATTAATGATTCTCTCTTTTCTTCCTTTTTTTATGATACTGGGGATTGAACCTAGGAGGGGCTCTACCACTGAACTACACCACCAGCCCTTTTATTCTTTATTTTGAAACAGGGTCTTGCTAAGTTACCCACACAGTCCTCCAATCTACAATCCTCCTATGTCAGCCTCCCAAATACTGGCATTACAAGTGTGCACTACCATGTCCAGCTAATTCTCTCCTTTGTTGTTTTGTTTTTGGTACTGGGGATTGAACCCAGGGGCATTCTATCTCCAAACTACACCCCCAGCCCTTTTTATTTTGAAACAGGATCTCACTAAGTAGGTGAGGGTTTTCTAAATTGCTGAGGCTAGCCTCAAACCTGTGATCCTCCTGTCTCAGCCTCCCATGTACTGGTTTTAAAGGCATGCACCACCACACCTGGCTTTATTCTCTCTGCTTTCTTAACAAAATTTTCCCTTGGAAATCCCAGCTTCTACTTCCCACTGTCCTTCCTGGCCCATGAAGGCCCACTTTCTGGACTGATGTTTCTCCTGTTCATAATTATGCAAGTCACACGGGTGGTTAGCAGAGCTGGGATTTGAACCTGGGCAGTCTGTTCCAGAAGCCGTGGTCTTACCAACAGACATTATCTAATGACAGCACAAGCCATGTTACACCATAAGCCAGTAGGTATATTTGTGGTATAGACAGCACAGGATTTTAGCAGAAAGGGAGGTTAAGTTGTTGGGGAAAGCTTTACGAAGATGTCTGTCTTAGCTGCATGCTAAAGATGGAGGATGTCCACAGCTGGAGGGTAGGAGAAAAGATCCTTACAGAGGACATGAAGGAACATGAAGAAAAAATGCCTCCATCTAAAAGCCAGTGAGGACTCCTGACCTGCAGGCTCACTAGTACCCCATGACGCGGACATTGGCCAGGTGCCTCCTGGCTTCTGCTAAGCCTCTGCCTCTGAGGCCGCAGTACCTGCTTCCTGTGCTGTATAGAGAGTCCTCTGAACCCTCACCTGCCTCTGCTTCCCTTTTTCTCATCTTCCCCAAATAACTCTTTCCTTCTAGCTTTGCTCCTTCAAAAATTCACTTTCCTATGCTTTCACAAAGAAGAAAATGGATTTTTAAATAAAGCAGAGGAAAGCGGGCAACACCGATCTGCTCTGACTGCCCCTGTCTGACCAAGTAACTCCAGTGGGCCTGAGCCAGCTTCTGAGCAGGCAGAAGACCCAGCCTGCAACGGGACTGAAGCACACAAGCGGCCCGCTCACAATCCCTGCCTCGGCTACAGAAGGGGCGCGGCACCCTCTCACCCTGTCACATTCGTAGCTGAACATCACCTGGCTCCAAGACAGGTTTCCAGAGGAATGATGAGTGAGAAGCAAAAGAGAAAACAGGCAGACGCAAGGCCAGATAGACAGGCAAGTGACCAGGAAGGAGAGAAGTCGGTGCCCCGGGTAAGCAGCAAGATTCACATACCTGGTCTGGCGCAAGGGGATAGGAAGGGACACACACAGGAAAGGGTCAAAGGTGTTGCTCTGCTTCAGGCAGTGGGGACAAGTCAAGGAAGATCTGTGAGGACAAAGAACAGAGATGAAAGTGTAAACACGTAAACAGTTCAGTGGTGCCTTGCAAGTATAAGATTACTATTCATCCCGGAGTGGTGGCGCACGCTTGTAATCCCAGTACTTTGGGAGGTGGAGACCGGAGGATCCAGGTTCGCGGCCAGCCTCAGCTCTCTCGCTCTCTCTCTCCCTGTCTCTCTCTCTCTCTCTCTCTCTCCCTGTTTCTCTCTCTCTCTCTCTCTCTCTCTCTCTCTCTCCTTAGTGAGGCCCTCCGCAACTTCGTGAGACCCGGTTTCAAAATAAAGTATAAAAAATAGGGCCGGGGGCGTAGCACGGAGGTAGAATGCCCCTGAGCTCCATCCCCGGTACTGCAAAAAAAAAAAAAAAAGATTACTATTCATAGCGGGGTGTGGTGTCACACATCAGTACTCCCAGCACTTGGGAGGCTAAGAGAAGAGGATTGCAGGTTTGAGGCCAGCCTCGGCAACTTAGTGAGCCCCGGTTTAAAAATTAAAAAAAAAAAATAGGGCCAGGGTGTAAATCAGAGGTAGAATGTCCCTGAGTTCAATCCCCAGCTCCAAAAATAGTAAAAAATAAAAGCATAAAATTACTATTCATTTCCACTCATAGGTATAGACCCAGAAGAACTGAAAACAGGTGCTCAACTGATACTTGCACAGAAAGGTTCCCAGCAGCCCTGCTTATAAGAACCAAAAGGAAGAAACAACCCTTGGTCTGTTCACAGATAAGTGCGTAAACAAAACGTGGTATATCCACATCATGGAATATATCTCAGCTGTAAAAAGGACCAGAGTTCTGATACAATGTGAATGAACCTTAAAAGCATGATGCCAAGCCAGGCGTGGTGGCGCACCCTTGTAATCCCAGTACTTGGGAGGCTGAGACCGGAGGATCTGGGTTTGCGGCCAGCCTCAACTACTTAGTGAGGCCTCTGCAACTTAGTGAGACCCTGTTTCAAAAATAAAGAATAAAAAATAGGGCTGGGGGTGTAGCCCAGAGGTAGAATGCCCCCGGGTTCAATCCCCAGTACCACAAAAAAAAAAAAATGATACCAAGTACTAAGAAAGTCCCCAGACATGAAAGGCCACAAACTGCATGATTCCACTTACATGAAATACCGAGACCAAGTAAAGCCATAGCGACAGAAAGCAGACTGGTGGCTGCGGGGGTAAGAGTGTGCCTGACTGCCTACTGGGTACCAGAGCTGCTTTCTGGATGATAAAAATTTTTAGAGACCGTCAAGAGGTGGTCTTGCAGCACTGTGAATGTACAGGGCACTGAGTTGAACATTTTAAAATGCACAATTTTAAAAGACCAGTCATGTGTGGTTAATTGTATGTTACAGGACTTTCACCTCAATAAAAGAGGAGGAAGGGAGCTTAATCACACATATTAGTGCACTAGCACGCAAGGGGAGGCTGTGGCCCTCGACACAAGCGCGGCTCGCCAGCGTCCACACTGAGGGCTCTCTGCACCACCTGCTCCCCTGGTTTGCAGGCTTCTGTGCCGCAGGATCTGATTTTTAAATTTCAGAAGCCCAAGTTCTGTCCCCAGAGATTCTATTTCAGAGGAAGTGGGGTGGGGGCCCAGGCATCAGAAGTCTTTGTTTGTGTGTATGAAACTGGGGATTGGACACAGGGTCATTTTACCTCCGAGCCATACCCCCAGCAGTTTTTTTTTTTTTTTTTGAAACAGGGTCTCCCTAGGTTTCTGAGAGTTTCACTAAGTTGCTGAGATTGGTCTTGAACCTGTGATCCTCCTGTCTCAGCCTCCCAAGTACTGGGATTACAGGCGTGCACCACCATGCCTGGGCAGGCATCAGAATTTTAAAAGCCCCCACGTGACTCTAGAGTTCCCCTAGAGTAGAGAATCACAGAAGCAGTCTGCCCTCCTTACTGTACAAATGAAGAATCAATAAAGTTCAGAAAATAGCAGCTAATTGTAGTAGCTGACACTGAAACAGTGCTGGGAACTAGACACCACCATGAACAGTAAGCACATATTAACCCATTTACTACCCATAAGAAAAAAACTGGAGCCAGGCGTGGTGGCGCACGCTTGTAATCCCAGTACTTTGGGAGGCGGAGACCGGAGGATCCGGGTTCCTGGCCAGCCTCAGCGCTCTCTCTCCCTGTCTCTCTCTCTCTCTCTCCTTAGTGAGGCCCTCTGCAACTTTGTGAGACCCGGTTTCAAAAATAAAGTATAAAAAATAGGGCCGGGGGCGTAGCACAGAGGTAGAACGCCCCTGCGTTCAATCCCCGGTACCGCAAAAAGAAAAAAACTGGAGCACAGAGAGGTTAAGTAACTTGTCAAAGGAGACACAGTTCTTCAGTAACAAGACGAGGCTGTTTCCAGAGGCTGTGGTCATGATCCTGTTATCTATCTATATCTGTATCTCTGTTTGGGGGGGGTACTAGGGATTGAACTCAGAGGCATTCTACCTCCGAGCTACACCCCCAGCCCTTTCTACTTTTTGTTTTGAAACAGGTCTCACTAGATTGCTGAGAGTCTCGCTAAATTTTTAAGGCTGGCCTGGAACCTGCGATCCTCCTGTCTCAGTCTCCTAAGTACTAGGATCACAGGCATGCACCACCGTGCCCAGCATTCCTGTGTTCTTCAGTATATGCAAGTGAGTCTTTGCTTGTTTCAGAGTACACATGCACATTATTTGTTTATATTCGTTCATTTCTCTTAAATGTGGCACTCCCTTACTGTACATGGCTCTCTGAACTTGAGGCATGACGGTTATATTCCACATGGGGGCTTCAGGGATTTCTGCACACTATGCTACTTCTAAAATCTGCCTTCACTCCCTTGGGGCTACAGAACACGGTCCTCCTGCAGCCGGCCCACACAGCTCACCTGGGGCGGCCTCTCCAGGGCGGATCAGCAAGTCCACAAGAGGAAGTACAAGGACCAGGGCTCCCTCCCGAGTCCCTTTGGAAAGTGCTAGCCCTGCTGGACTGGTTTTCCACTGAGCACACAAAATCTAAGACACCAGAGGCGAGCAGGAAAACGAAGCTGGGGCTGCTGCCCAGGGGAGCTGAGTGAGGGGTCTGCTCTTGGCTGGACCTACTAATTAATCAGAATTGATACAAGTCATGAGCTGGTCAACAAGGGATTTTAAAAACAGGACCCAGTGGGTTGGGGGGTTTTCTTTGTTTTGTTTTGTTTTTTGTTCTTCAGTTGTTTTTTTGTTTGTTTGTTTGTTTGGCTGGTTGGTTGGTTGGTTGGTTGGGGTTTTTGCTTGTTTTTGTTTGGTTTTTTGTTTTGCTCTGCTGGGGATGGAATGTGGGCCTCACACATGCTAGGCAAGGGCTGCACCACTGAGCTGCACCCCCGGCCCCCACCGCCTCTGGTGAACTTCCCCTTGACAAACCACAGCAGCGTTTTGGTAACCTCTGGCGGGGTTGTCTCTGCTGCCCTGTCCCCCCCCCATCCTCCCTCACCTCTCTCATCCCCTCTCAAGGCAAACAAATGGCCTGAGGGTGCATGTTTTCTCTTTGGGCAGTGTCCAAATCCCCATTTCACATTTATGCAAACAAAGGAAACAGGAGATTTTTTGTTGACCTCTTCATTTTTTTTCCAACCTTCTAAAACTCGGCTGGGTTGCACTTTTTCTCCTCAAGTCACATCACATTTGGCTGGTTCAGGGATGTGACCTTTACACTGAGCCCAAACCTGTATCAGGGAGCGAGAGACGCGTGGCTTGGACAAAACATATGATGGGCCAAGTTTATTCATTTGATTTACTGGTTTATGTATTGGTTGATTTTGCAGTGCTAGAGGTGGGACCCAGGCCTTGTACATGGTAACCATGCACACCACTGAACAACACCTCCAGCCCTAAGTGTGTGTGTGTGTGTGTACACTGGGGATTGAACCCAGGGGCATTCACCTTCGAGCTACACCCCCAGCTCCTTTTATTTTGAAACATGGTCTCACTAAGTAGCTGAAGCTGGCCTCGAACCTGTGTTCCTCCTCTCTCAGCTTCCCAAGTACTGGGACTATAGGCGTGTACCACCACACCCAACTCTAAATTTATATTTAAAGAATGAAGAAAATGTAGCCGGGCATGGTGACAGCTGCCTGTAATCCCAGTACTTGGGAGGCTTAGACAGGAGGGTCGCAGGTTGAAGGACAGCCTCAGCAAGCAGCTAGACTCTCAGCAACCTAGTGAGAACCTGTTTCAAATTTTAAAAATTAGCAGGGCTGGGGGTGTAGCTCAGAGGTAGAATGCCTCTGGGCTCAATCCCTAGTGCCACAAAAAAGAAATAAGAAAACATATCAGCTTCAAAATAAACTACAGAAAGGATGGAAAACACATCTGTTTCTTAAAAGTTGAGAAATGAGGGCAGAATGAACATGACCAACAGATGCACAGAGGACAGGAGGCGGCTTTGCTTTTACAGAAAGCTCTGCAATGTCACCAGGCTATGACAACACCCCTAATGTGTCCTGAGGTGTCCTTCCCCTCACCACCCCTGCAGAGTGTTTTCTGTCCTGTCCTGTTATCCCCCAAGCACTCACGGAGGAAAAGGACAGGAAACCGCCCCACTGCCCTTCACGGCTCAGCCCGTCTCCCCAGGATCTCCTTTCTCCTTGTCAAATCACTCCAGTTACAAAGCTAAGCAGCTAGTCGGCTGCTTCTAACACTCAGGACGGCGATTGCTTTCCACCTGCTACAAAAGCCAAGCGAGAGCCCCATTCTTCGACTCTGCACGTCCTGCCACTCTGCCCTTAAGTGCTGCCCAGTGCATACATCTCACACCTGAGACCTGGCCAGGTGCACGTGCTCACTGGACAGCGGAGCCCAGGCCAGTGCAGACAGCCACCATGCTGACAATGCGTAAGCAAGAGTCCACCTTTCCAAGGTATGTTCTCAGAAGACTTCAAAAATATATTCTGTTTAAGCTGGGTGAAGTGGCTCATGGCTGAAATCCCAGTACTTGGGCGGCTAAGAAAGGAGGATCGCAGGCTCAAGGCCAGCCTCAGAAATTTAGTGAGACCCTGTTTCAAAATAAAAAGGGCTGGGGGTATACGTTAGTGGTAGAATTCCCCTGGGTTCAATCCCCAGTACCAAAATAATAACAATAATTATAATATTAATAATAAAACTCTGCATAAAGGGGACTGCAACAAATCCTTAAGTTATTAAACTTGCAGATTTTTTTTTTTTTTTTGCGGTACTGGGGATTGAACCCAGGGACATTCTACCTCCGAGCTACACCCCCAGCCCTGTTTTTTATTTGGAAACAGGGTCTCACTAAGTTGCAGAGGGCCTCACTAAATAGCTGAGGCTGGCCACGAACCTGCGATCCTCCTATCTCAGCCTCCCAAGTACTGGAATTACAAGTATGCACCACCACGCCCGGCTAGATTTTTTTTTTTTTTTTTACTGAGGATATAACCCAGGGGCAACCTACCTCTAAGCTTCACCACCCAGCCCTTTTTATTTTTCATTTTTGAAACAGGGTCTTGCTAAATTGCTGAGGGTCTGCCTAAGTTGCCAAGGCTGGCCTAGAACCTGTGATTCTCCTGCCTCAGTCTCCCAAGTACTGGGATTACAGGCATGTGCCACCATGCCCAGCTTGCAGATGTTTTTAGGTGGTGATAATAATCGCATAGAATAACTAGGTTTTTTTCTATAGTCCATAAACTCCAGCACTCTAATACTATTCCCTATTCTCTCCTCTAGCCGAAATTTAAAAATTTTAAAAACCAGCCCCTGAGCTGCTCTCTGAGTAGCTCAGTGGTAGAACACTTTCCTAGCAGGCTCAAGGCCTTGGGTTCTAGCCCTAGCAACACACACAAAGAAGGGCTTAGGGAAGATGGAAGAGAGAGAACCTCACTGTGCAGAAGCTGGGCATTAATTCATAATTACACATCCATCCCCAATTTCCCAAGGAAGGCTGACCCCACCCCAGCACACACTCCTCTCTGCAAACAGGCAAGGGGGCCGCAGGTGCCACATTCAACGGCATCAGCTTGGAGCCACCCCCCCCCCGATGCTGCAGGAGATTGCCTCTCAGACCCCGCCAGCCCCCACCTTGACAGCATCCCCAATGACACTTTTTCTTTACTATAGACTCAGGCACAAAGCAAGTATTTTTAGCTGTCACCAATCCATTTTTAGCATGACTACCTCGCCTCTTACTCATCATCCTACAGGAATCCAGAAATCTACCCAAAGGGCACCCCGAGTCCTTAATACCCCATCGGCTCCGATGTCACGTGCTCAAGAGCCTCCTGACTCACCCACACCCAGGCGGGTACCAGTAACAGGTGCTTCAAAGCTCCCTCCGCTTTCTCTCCAAAGCACTCACCAGCTCTCATTCTACAAAATCCTTGGAGTCGCCCTAGATTCTTGCCTTTCCCTCCCCCTCCCCCCACACCCCTAAACCCACTAGCAAGTCCCTGTGAGTCTATATCTAACACATACCCCAAACCACCAATACCCTCCAGCTCCATCCCCACCTCTGTGGTTCCAGCTACCAAAGCACCCCACCGGACAGATACTGCAACATCAATTCCTGCTTCCACTAGCCCTCCCTCTGTTGCCATGACAACCAGAGTCCTCACCTAAACTGATGAACTAGACCACACCCTGCTTTAACCTCTATGATGTCTTTTCGATTTTCCCCCCAGTACTGGGAATGTAATTCATGGCCTTGCACAAGCTAGGCAAGTGCTTTACCACTGAGCTATACTCTCAGCTTTTTTTAAAAATTTTATCTTATTTATTTATTGTGGTACTAGGGATTGAAACCAAGGGCATTCTACCTCTGAGCTACACCTCCAGCCCTATTTTATTTTTTATTTTGAAACAGGGTCTCACTAAGTTGCTGAGGGCCTTGCTAAGTTGCTGAGACTGACCTCAAACCTACGATCCTCCTGTCTCAGCCTCCCAAGTATTGGGATTACAGGCGTGTGCCACCACACCCAGCTTTTTTTTATATTTTATTGTGAGACAGGGTCTCACTAAGTTGCCCACGCTGGCCTCAAACTTGTGATCCTTCTACCTCAGCCTCTCAAGGAGCTGTGATTACAGGTGAGTGTCACCCTGCACCCTATTAGGTATTATAATACCTAAAACAAACCGGGCGTGGTGGTGCACACTTGTAATCCCAGTACTTTGGAGGCTGAGACAGGAGGATCACAGGTTCACAGCCAGCCTCAGCTACTTAGTGAGGCCCTCTGCAACTTAGTGAGCTTCCTGTGCCCTTTTGACTGAAAGCCGCGGATGGACTGAAGGCCTGCCAGATGCCTGCTGCCTCCCCAGCTCCAGCTCTAGCTCTCTCGCCACTTGGCGGCCACCTGGGCCTTTCTGCCTCTTGAACTTGCCACAATCGCACCCCTTGGCCTTGCCGTTTCCTCGGCCTGCAGCGTCCTGATCCCAGGTATTTGAACGGTGGACTCCTTGTCACTCAGCTCTCGACTCACATGTCCCTCTAAAAAGAAGCTTCTGTGCCGGCTTTATCTACTGCTGGCTGCCTCCCCGCCTCCCGAGCACCTCCTCATCATGGAGCACCAGCATGGTTGCCCATGGGCTTGTGCTCTGTCTCACGTCCCCAAAACAATGTGAGCAGCATGAGAACAGGGGCTGGGTCTCCTTCACAGCACCCAGAGGAGAACCTGGCACACAGTAGGGCACAGTGAAATGTCCAGAGAATGAGAACACCACCCACAGTACCCGGGAGTACAGGACCCCTTGCAGGTACCACACTCTGTGGATGCTCAAGTCCCTTAGGTAAAATGGCCTAATGTTAGCATAAGAGCCTATACACATCCTCCCACCTACGTTAAATCATCTGCAGGTGGCTTGTAATACCAAAAACAAGCCGGGTGTGGTGGCACACTCTAGTAATCCTAGTACTTTAGAGGCTGAGACAGGAGGATCGCAGGTTCACAGCCAGCCTCAACTACTTAGTGAGGCCCTCTGCAACTTAGTGAGACCCTGTTTCAAAATAAAAGAATAAAAGCCAGGTGTGGTGGTGCACGCTTATAATCCCAGTACCTGGAGGCTGAGACAGGAGGATCCTGGTTCACGGCCAGCCTCAGCTACTTAGTGAGGCCCTCCGCAACTTAGTGAGACCCTGTTTCAAAATAAAGAATAAAAAATAGGGCTGGGGGTGTAGCTCAGAGGTAGAAAGCCCCTGGGTTCAATCCCCAGCACTGCAAAAAAAAGAAAAAAAACCCTTTCAACCTGCAGCTAGTTGAATCTGCAGCTACAGAACAGTGAATCCAGAGGCCGGCTACGCCTATTCGGCTAGCATCTCTCTCTCCTGGGCAAGGAGGTAAGCTCCTCACGCTAACCACCGGGGCACACACAGGCAACAGCCACCTGATTATGAGAAAGAAAGGAAGAGCGTGTGTGTGGACAAGAGGGGAAGAGGGTAGACAAAACAGCGAGCAGAGAAGCAAGTGAACTTAGGATATAAGGACAGCAACAAAGCGAACCGCCCCACTCTGTCGTAGGTCCTCGCCCCGTCCCCTTTCCCTCCCAGGCGTCTTCTTTCTCTGCCTCGATTTTTCTCTTCCTCTGTCTCCTCGGTTTTGGTCCTGGCAGCCTTTGCTTTGGACACCTGAGGATACTACAAGTACCCATGAGTAGCTGTCACGGTCGCCAGCCACACAATCCAGGTTTCTGCTCTGTTTACCTCCTGAGCGCCACCTCGCTGCCAGGGAGCCGGGGGTTCGGGCCCAGCAGAGAGATCTCAGCTCGTTTAGGAGAGATTTTTTTGTTACTCAATATTCTCAACAACCGAGGGCAGGAGTGGAGTGCCCCAGGTCACTCTGGCATTTCCTCAGGGTCCTCCCTGCCTGGGGGCAGAGGGAGAACTCCTCACCTGTCATGGATGTGCGTGTATTTCAGGGGAAAGCAGCTTTGGCATGCCTGCACAGTATTGCCGCGACTACTTGGACCTCCTAAATACAGGATCATGCGCAAAGACAGCAAACCTATCCTATTTATTGGTGATTACTAGTCACAACATAAATCCTAAATCAAGACCATTTATGGGCAATTTGTGTGTGTGTGTGTGTGTGTGTGTATGTGTGTGTGTGATACTGGGGATTGAACCCAGGGGCATTCTACCTCTGAGTTACATCCCCAGCTGTATTTTATTTTTATTTTGAAACAGGGTCTCACTAGGTTGATGAGAGTCTCACTACTTGCTGAGGCTGTCCTTGAACCTGTGATCCTCCTGTCTCAGCCTCCCAAGTACTGAGATTACAGGTGTGTGCCACCATGCCTAGCTACTTATGGGCAATTTTAATTGGCCTCCTATTCAAATGCAAAGAATACAAATCCCCCAAAAGTATGAAAACAAATGGCAGGAGGTTAGAAGATTCTAGAAGACTGTCACCTTCCTTGAAGAGAAGCAATTAAGAGAAGGAAGCCACCAGGAGAGCACTGAAAAACATCACGAAGGAAAGGGGCTGTCATCCAGAAGACCCCCGAGAGAAGCTCTGCCTTGAAATGATTGAATGCAACCTCCGCAAGGAAAAAATGGCGTCAAGTTTTGGTGTCCGTAACACAGGACAAGATGGCCCAGCTCCAGTACAAAGGAGATCAAACAAACGAACCAGGTGGGACAGAAAAGCAAGGAAAGGGGAGAACTACAGAGAAAGCAAAGGCAGGGCACACGCTTCAGGGGGCTACAGAGGACAGGTGCCGCTGTGCCACTTACTGTGTCTCCCTGCAAAACGCCCACCGCCCACATCGCAGGGCACACCTCCCGGCTCGCACCGCACTGAGCAGAAAATGTTTATGCATATGCTGGGCACGGTGGCACACCGTAATCCCAGGACTGGAGGCTGAGGCAGGAGGACCACAGGTTCAAAATCAGCCTCAGCAACTCAGTGAGGCTGTCAGCAACTTTGCAAGATCTTGTTTCCTTCCTTCCTTCCTTCTTCCTCTCTCTCTCTTTCTTTGTGTGTGTGTGGTGCTGGGGATTGAACCAAGGGGCATTCTACCTCCAAGCTACACCTCCAGCCCTTTTAATTATTTATTTTGAAACAGGGTAGATAGATAGAAATGTATATATGTTTATAGATTCATATATATATATATATATATATACACACACACACACACATACATATATATATGTTATGCATATGTAAATATAAGCATATATAAATGGGGTTGGTAAAGCACTTGCCTGGGTTCAATCCCTAGCATCACAAAACAATAACAATATATCATATAAATATAACATATATAATACACATTATTTTATATATTATCTATCTCCCAGCTACACCCCCAGCTCTTTTTTTTTTTAAATAGGGTCTCGCTAAACTGCTGAAATTGGCCTCAAATCTGCAATTCCCAAGTACTAGGATTACAGTGTGTCTGGCTATTTCATACATTTTTTTTTTTTTTGTGGTACCGGGGATTGAACGCAGGGGCATTCTACCTCCAAGCTACACCCCCAGCCCTATTTTTTGTACTTTATTTTGAAACCAGGTCTCATGAAGTTGCAGAGGGCCTCACTGAGTAGCTGAGGCTGGTCGCGAACCTGGATCCTCCGGTCTCCACCTCCCAAGTACTGGGATTACAAGCGTGCGCCACCACGCCCGGCTATTTCATACATTTTTGTAAAAATATTTTATATATGTTATTACATATAAATATATGTGAGAATTATATATAAATCAATATATAAAAAAGTTAATCTCAGCCGGGCGTGTTGGCTCACGCTTGTAATCCCAGTACTTGGGAGGCTGAGACCAGAGGATCCGGGGTTCACGGCCAACCTCAGCTACTTAGTGAGGCCCTCCACAACTTAGTGAGACCCTGTTTCAAAATAAAGAATAGAAAATAGGGCTGGGGGTGTAGCTCGGAGGTAGAATGCCCGTGGGTTCAATCCCCAGTACCACAAAAATAAGATAAAAATAAATAAATAAATAAATAAATATGAATAAACAAAAGCCAGGTGTGGTGGTACACATCTGTAATCCCAGTACTTGGGAGGTTGAGGCAGGAGGATCACAGGTTCAAGAACAGTCTCAGCAAGTAGTGAGACTGTCATCAACCTAGCGAAACCCTGTTTCAAAATAAAAATAAGCCGGGCATGGTGGCGCACGCTTGTAATCCCAGTACTTGGGAGGCTGAGATAGGAGGATCGCAGGTTCGCAGCGAACATCAGCTACTTATTGAGGCCCTCCACAACCTAATGAGACCCTGTTTCAAAAATAAAGAATAAAAAATAGGGCTGGGGGTGTAGCTCGGAGGTAGAATGCCCCTGGGTTCAATCCCCAGTACTGCAAAAAAATAAAAATAAAAACAGGGCTAGGGGTGTAGCTCGGAGGTACAATACCTCTGGGTTCAATCCCTAGCACCACAAAAAATAAATAAATAAATAAATAAATAAATAAATAAATAAATAAATAAAATTAAAATTAAACAAATAGAAGCTGGGCATGGTGGTGCACATCTGTAATCCCAGTACTTGGGAGGTTGAGATAGGAGGATCACAGGTTCAAGGACAGCCTCACCGTGCTCATTCCCATCTTTAAGTCTGTTTGTTCTTGTTGAGTATGTTCCCAACCACAGGATCCTATTCATCCTTCAGAGCCCATCAAGAGGCATACCTCCTCTGAGAATCCCAGGGAGGGGGATTCTCCTCTCTGACCTCTCATCGCAATAACTGCTTTCACTAAACATTGCAAGACTCGAAAATATTCTGCGTGTGTGAGTCTGTGTACTTTTGTATGAAATGCCCAGGGAGAGCACATGAAAAGGCTATGTAATTTTACTTCTATATTCTCCATAATGCTGGGAACTCTCGCAGTTCACTGGGTTCTCTGGCCCTAAAGAGCACACAGGGAGGGTCTCCCCAGCTTGGGAGTGCTGGCTCGCTGGGGATATCCCGGCCTCCACATCCGTCCTCTGCAGGATCACCGCCATCACCCCTCCTTCAAGGGGAGGTGGGAGGGCTTTGTCACAGTCTGGATACAGATTGTCCCCTGAAGAGCTCAGAGTTGATATGATTAAGTCATGAGAGCTGTAATCTCATCAGTAGATAAACCCATGGTGATGGATTTCCTGGGTGGTAACCTAAGCAGGTGGGGTGTGGCTGGAGCAGGTGGGTCTCTGGGGGTGTGGCCTTGGGGACTATATAAGGTCCCTCCTCACCCTGCTCTTGCTCTCTTGCTTCTGGCCTCCATGATGTGAGACCAGAGCCCTTGCTCTCTGCCTCCCTCTACTTCCCACCACCATTCCCTGAGCTCCGCAGACCTGGCCTGACATGGACCAAACCCCTGAAACCTCCGAAACTGAGCAAACAAATCTTCCTTCCTCTAAGTTGTGTGGTCAGTTGTTTTAGATCACAGCAGTGAGAATGGTGACTCAAACAGCCTAGAAGCCCGGAAGAGGGAAAAGAAACAATACTCAAGGTCAGAGACTACAGGAGTGGGGGGTTAACTGGGGTCTGTTGGGGACAGAGAAGAGTGCTTATGGGACTGTTGGTTTGTAATGTTAGGGTCAATGGCAACAGGAGACTGGTTACCGGCAAGTACATACACTGAGCTCCTGAGCCATGCATCCCCACCTTACCTGTACTGGGCCTGAAAGTGGCTTTGCACAAAGCTTTGGCCCAGAGGAAGCTGAGCTGAGGACGCCAGGAAGTTCTCAGAGGGCTGACTGGCTTCAGACGGCAGCTACAAAGAAAGGTAGAAAGGAAGGGAGATTAAGCCTGATCCTCATTACCTCCTATCACATGACTGCTTCCAGAACGCAGAGCCCATCACCTCCTCCCAGGCCGGCATCATCTCTCTCTGAGTCTCCATGGAGCCTTGACCTTGGAGGCTGCCTTTAGCCTCACTCAACGCTCTTCCAATTCCTTGATCTCCCTCATCCCTGAGAAAGAGTGGGTGTGAACAGGCCTATAATCCCAGTACTTGGGAGACCGACAGGAGGATCGCAGGTTCAAGGCCAGTCTCAGCAACTTAGCAAGACCCTCAGCAACTTAGTAAGACTCTGCTTAAAAATAAAAAAAAAGGGCTGGGATGTAACTGGGACGTAGAATGTCTCTGAGTTCAATTCCTACTACCTCCCACAGAAGAAAAGAAAAGACACAGTATCGGTATCCCCTAGACATCAAAAAGCTATTATGAATATCAGGAGCTGGAATGGGTCTTTTGCCTGGCACACATAGGTAATTCATACACAAGAGCTTTCTTATCCTTTCCAAACCTCATCCCTCCCTTTATTCCACAACAGTGGTATTTTTCTGGAAAACAAACAGCCAAAAAGATTGCTTCTAAAAAAAAAAATTGCTTCTGTGTTGGTGTTTATGGGTAGTAAAAATATACCTTTTTGCAGGGTGAAAACATTTGAGAATCATTCAAGTAATGGAAAAGAAAGTGGTCCTTATGTTTTCTATTTCAGTTACCAATAAATCTAGCGATATGGCTTTCCTCTGTCATCAAAACAGAAATAACCTCAAAAAGAAAAATCACTCAGTGCTACACAGAGGACAGCAGCTTTGCTTCCCGGGAAGGGAAATGAAGTTCCATGCCAAGGAATCCCACAGCTCCGCTTGCTGCCTTCCAGCGTGCGTGGCCAGGCCTCCCCAGGCAGCCCAATTTCCTGACCGCAAATTTCAAGACAGGCTCTAACACGACTCCAAGACAGAGAGAGAGAGAGATGTCTGGTTCCATCGGGTCAAAGTAAGGGTTGGTAAGAGCCTCTCTCTGGCCCATAGCCACCACCGGCCTGGCCAACACGCAGACCCACTCAGTTATAGAAGGCAGCAGGTATGGCCGAGGACCGGGAGCAAGAGGGGAGAGGGGTCTGGCAGGCCCTGGCAGGTAGGGCTGCAACAGACACATAGGAGTCCAGATTTTGTGGCAGAGCAAGAGGAGGCCGTTGAGACAATGTAAACTGGGGAGTGACATATCTTATTTCCTTTCTGAAGAGATCTGGCTGCAGGGTGGAGAATATTGTACTGGGGCATACTAGAAGTTGGGGGCCGGAGTGTACCTCAGTGGTAGAGAGCTTGCCTAGCATGCAGGAGGCCCTAGGTTCAATCTTCAGCTCCTCCAAAAGAGGAGGAGGAGACCGGGCGTGGTGGCGCACGCTTGTAATCCCAGTACTTGGAGGCTGAGACAGGAGGATCGCAGGTTCAAGGGCAGCCTCCGCAAGTTGTGAGACTCTCATCAACCTAGCGAGATCCTGTTTCAAAATAAGAAATAGAGCCGGGCGTGGTGGCGCACACTTGTAATCCCAGTACTTTGGTACTTTGGGAGGCGGAGACCGGAGGATCCAGGTTCGCGGCCAGCCTTAGCTCGCTCGCTCTCTCTCTCTCTCTCTCTCTCTCCCTGTCTCTCTCTTTCTCTCTCTCTCCTTAGTGAGGCCCTCCACAACTTCATGAGACCCGGTTTCAAAATAAAGTATAAAAAAATAGGGCTGGGGGCGTAGCGCGGAGGTAGAACGCCCCTGGGTTCAATCCCCGGTACCGCAAAAAAATAAATAAATAAATAAATAAGAAATAGAGCCGGGCGTGGTGGTGCACGCTTGTAATCCCAGTACTCGGGAGGCTGAGACCAGAGGATCTGGGTTCGCGGCCAGCCTCAGCTACTTAGTGAGGCCCTCCGCAACTTAGTGAGACCCTGTTTCAAAATAAAGAATCAAAAATAGGGCTGGGGGTGTAGCTCGGAGGTAGAACGCCCCTGGGTTTCATCCCCAGTACTGCAAAAATAAAATAAAATAAAACAAAATAAAATAAAATAAAGTAAAATAAAATAAGAAATAAAATCGGGCTAGGGGTATAGCCTGGAGGTAGATGGCCACTGGGTTCCACCCCCATACTACAAAAAAAAAAGGAGGAGGAGAAACAAATTATGGCTGGTTTTACTTGTGTCTTAAAATTATGAAAAACTATTATTGACAGGCTCACTTGGCTTGAATAAACGCGATATTCTCTTAAAGAAAGGTTTGAGGGTGGTGTACCCTAGTTAGGAATGAAAGTTCTAGAGCAAAGCTTCACAACTGGGGGGTGATTTTGCCCCCATCCCCGGGGGAATATTTGGCAATGTCTGGAGACATTTTTTGTTATCACAACTGGGGACAGCCACTGGCATCCAGTGGGTAGAGGGACCGTGCTCTTCTACCATGAACAAGACAGCCTGCCCCGGAAAAGAATAATCTGGCCCAGAATAATACAGAGAATATTGTTTATTTAAAGCCAGGCGTGGTGGCGCAGGCTTGAAATCCCAGTATTTGGGAGGCTGAGACAGGAGGATCTCAGGTTCACGGCCAGCCTCAGCCACTTAGTGAGACCCTGTTTCAAAATAAAGAATAAAAAATAGGGCCAGGGGTGTAGTTTGGAGGTAGAATGCCCTTGGGTTCCATCCCCAGTTCGCAAAAAAAAAAAAAAGAATATAGTTTATTTACTGTGCCAAGAGTCTAACTTGGTGATTTTCATGACTAATTTTACTACCTGGCATATAGTAAACACTCAATAAACTCTTGAGTTAAATAGTTATCATGTTTTAATATTTGTAAGTCTAGCTCATGTTCTACAGTTAATAGAGATGTAGGTTAAGTCTTCTACTTGGTAAAAATAGAATTGAACCTGGATCCATCTATTTCAAATCCAGTGTACTGGATCTCTTATCTTCTGAATATCTCATGTCTTCTCAGTTCCCCCCTAGGGGGAGAAAGGAGACTTAGCGACAGGTGGTCCTTTCCTGCTGCTCTATAGGGAAAATGTCTTAGCCTGTTTTCCCCTTTCCTTCTCCCTGGCTATACTAGAAAGTTCTTCCTACCCAGGAAGTAGATGGGATAGACAGCTGTGTCAGTTTCCTGTTACTGGAACAAAATCCCTGAGATGACCAACTTACAAAGAGGAAAGGCTTATTTTTCCTAAAGTTGCGAACGGACATTTTAAGAGAGAAAGAATCAGAAAGAGAACAGCAGGTGTTTCTGTCAGCATGCTCACTGCTGGGAGCCAACACCTGACACGCACAACTTAAAGGAAGGAAGATGTATTTGCCTACAGACCTGGAGATTTATATATATATATATATATAGATATATATATTCCATTTTACACCAGCTGCCAAGCAGGAGCCAGGGTGACAGGTCCTTAGGGCATGATGGCAGGGAGCAGAGAGAGAGAGCAGAAGGTCAGAGACGGTCAGAGCCAGGCAGGGCTGGGACACACACAAACACATGGACACTCACACACACACTACCCAACCACGCCCCCAGGGACCCACCGTCACACATGGTGGCCTCCTGGATATGGGGTCTGAGGGACATTTCAAATCTAAACTATAACAGCTGACCATGTGGACAAGATTGGAGGTTTTTGGGGGGGGGGTGGTACTGGGGATTGAACCCAGGGGCATTCTACCTCTCAGCTACACCCCCAGCCCTATTTTTTATTCTTTATTTTGAAACAGGGTCTTGCTAAGTTGCTGAGGATCTCCCTAAGTTGCTGAGGCTGGCCTCAAACCTGCAATCCTCCTGTCTCAGCCTCCCAAGTACTGGAATTATAGGTATGTGCCAACATGCCCAACTTGGACAAGTTTTATTTGTTTCTTTGTTTTGGTACTGGGGATTGAATGCAGGGGCATTCTACCTCTGAGCTACACCCCTAACCCTATTTTTTTTTTTTTTGCGGTACCAGGGATTGAACCCAGGGGCGTTCTACCTCCGCGCTACACCCCCGGCCCTATTTTTTTATACTTTATTTTGAAACCGGGTCTCACAAAGTTGCAGAGGGCCTCACTAGGTAGAGAGAGAGAGAGAGAAAGAGAGAGAGAGTTGAGGCTGGCCGTGAACCCGGATCCTCCGGTCTCTGCCTCCCAAAGTACTGGGATTACAAGTGTGCACCACCACGGCTCTATTTTATTTTTTATTTGTAAACACAGTCTCACTAAGTTGTGGAGGTCCTCACTAAGTAGCTGAGGCTGGCTGTAAACCTGCAATCCTTCTGTCTCAACCTCCCAAGTACTGGGATTACAGGTGTACATCACCACACGCAGCTTGCACAAGTTTTTTTTTAGAACTTTTTTTTTTTTTGCGGTATGGGGGATTGAACCCAGGGGCGTTCTACCTCCACGCTACATCCCCAGCCCAATTTTTTATTCTTTATTTTGAAACAGGGACTCACTAAGTTGCGAAGGGCCTCCCTAAGTAGCTGAGGCTGGCTGCGAACCTGCTATCCTCCTGTCTCAGCCTCCCAAGTACTGGGATTACAAGCGTGAGTCACCATGCCCGGCTCTATTTTAAGGTTTTAAAAAAATTTTTAAAAATAGGGAGGTTGTGGAGGGCCTCACTAACTAGAGAGAAAGAGATGAGGCTGGCCGTGAACCCGGATCCTCCAGTCTCCGCCTCCCAAAGTACTGGGATTACAAGCGTGCGCCACCACGCCCAGCATTAGAACTTCTTTATTTATTTTTGTTTTGAGGTACTGGGGATTAAACCCAGCAGCATTCTACCTCTGAGCTACACCCCCAGCCCTATTTTTTATTCTTTATTTTGAAACAGGGTCTCAATAAGTTGCTGAGGCTGGCCTCAAACCTGGGATCCTCCTGTCTCAGTCTCCCAAGTACTGGGATTACAGGTGTGCGCCACCATGCCTGACTTGGACAAGTTTTAAAAAGAATAAAGGCTTGAGCTTCCCGTTGCATTCAGTCTTTATTACTCCAGAATGATGGGCTCCAAGCAAATCATGAAGGGGCGGGAAAGTGATGGTTGAAAGACCTAAATGCTTTCCAAGCCTTTTTTATTAGATTCATGAGAGGGATGGGAATCTGATGTTCAGATTTAAAGCAAAATAGCTGGGCAAGGTGGTTCACGCCTGTAATCCCAGTACTTGGGAGGCTGAGACAGGAGGATCCCAGGTTCGTGGCCAGCCTCAGCTACTTAGTGGGGCCCTCTGCAACTTAGTGAGACCCTGTTTCAAAAATAAAGAATAAAATAGGGCCGGGGGGATAGCTCGGAGGTAGAATGCCTGGGTTCAATCCCCAGTACCACAAAATAAATAAATAAATAAATAAATAAATAAATAAACAAATAAAGCAAAACTGATAAAGCAGTTTCACAGATGCATCTGGATCAGTCATGAGATACATCAAAGGTATAGGCTGATTAGCTACCAAAGCTCAAGAATCCTTTTTTAAATTACAGCAGATTTTTCAAAAATAGTGTTACAATAACCTTGCTCACTCATGATTTAACTTCATCCACTTTTCCTTTCCTAAGTGGAAAATACCGGGATAGTATTAAAGCTTAAGCCATTATTGATCTTTATTTAGCAAACTCCATAAAGGACATAGCTGATGTATCAATTAACTGGGACTATTATGAATTACTATAATGCCTTCCTCCTCCCAAAGATCTGGGGTTTCATCAAAACTGGAAATGCTAAATGCATGTGTATAAGAACCATCTGTCCTGGGTCTTGAGAGATGGTAAGGAGCTGCTGCCCTGTGGGCTGTGGAACTGAGAGAGCGATTGTTGAGGAGAAATGCCACCGTCCGAAAAGAAGGAACGGCCAGACTAATGCAAAGAATATAGAAAGAAAGAGCATAAGCTAAGCCATGCACGGTGGTGCACGCCTGCAATCCCAGTACTTAGGAGGCTGACACAGGAGGACCTCAGGTTTGAGGCCAGCCTCGGCAACTTAGCGAGGCCCTGTTTCTTTGTTTCTTTTTTTTCTTTTTTTTTTTTTGGTACTGGGGTTTGAAACCAGGGGCATTTTACCTCCAAGCTACACCCCCAGCCCTATTTTTTATTCTTTATTTTGAAACAGGGTCTCACTAAGTTGCGGAGGGCCTCACTAAGTAGCTGAGGCTGGCCGTGAACCCGGATCCTCCGGTCTCAGCCTCCCAAGTACTGGGATTATAAGCGTGCGCCACCACACCCAGCGAGGCCCTGTTTCAAAATAAAAAATAAAATAGAATTGGGAGTGTAGCTCGGAAGTAGAATGGCCCTGAGTTCAATCCCCAGGGACACACACACACACCACACACACACACACAATATGAGCTAAAATGAAACCCAACTGCCTATCTCACTGGGATGGGGGAGGAGGAAAAACACTGCAATAGGAGGAAATGCCTTGTCTAAAACAAACAAGAGCTGAAAGAAGGAAGCAAACAGCGGCACTGAGTAGACAATAACCAGAATACACAAGAATCTAAGGAGTTGAGTAAATATTCAAAGGGGGGAAAATGCCCAATACAAAGTGACCAACCTTCTGGGCCACGGGCCCCCGGGAGGAGCCGTCCAAGTCCTCGTGGACACGATCCAGCAACCAGAGCAGGAATTCCAGGGCGTCGTGCTGGGAATTGCCTTGGAACTGGGGACCGTACTTGGAAACAGCATTCTGAAATGAAACAAAGGGAAGCAGAGGTCATTAGGACCCATGACAAACTGAACGACGCTCCCAGGAACACCGAGCGACCAGGCGGCCACCATTCAGCCCTGACCTGGGACGACAACATGCAAATGTCCTTTCCTGCTGATACTGTCCCCAAATAAAAGGGTTTCTGTCTAGGAGAAAGCCCCCTTTTTCCAGGAGGGCTACTACTATGTCCTATGCCTTGAAAACCCACAGCATTGTCTCTGAGTGGGGTACTGGAGGTTAAATGCAGAGCGTTCACCCCCCGAGCTACACCCTCAGCCCTTTTTTTTAGCCCTTTTTTTTTTTGCTGTACCGGGGATTGAACCCAGGGGCGTTCTACCTCCGCGCTACACCCCCGGCCCTATTTTTTATACTTTATTTTGAAACTGGGTCTCACGAAGTTGCAGAGGGCCTCACTAAGTAGAGAGAGAGAGAGAGAGAGAGAGAGAGAGAGAGAAAGAGACAGGGAGAGAGAGAGAGCTGAGGCTGGCCACGAACCCGGATCCTCTGTCTCCGCCTCCCAAAGTACTGGGATTACAAACATGCACCACCATGCCCGGCCTACCTCTAGCCCTTTTGATTTTTTATTTTGAAACAGGATCTCACTAAGTTGCTGAGGGTCACTAAGTTGCTGAGGCTGGCCTCAAACCTGTAATCCTCCTGTCTCAGCCTCCCAAGTACTGGGATTATAGATGTGTGCCATCATGCCTGGCTCTCTATTGAATGTCTTGATATTGTTTCCATCTATGCTCCCTGAAGGTCTTGTCCTTTGACCACTGGTGTCCCACACTGAGCTGGCCTTCCCTCCATTTCTCTGTCCCCACACTCTCTCTCTCCAGCTAGCCCACAGGAGAACAGCCTTCCAGCCCTACTCTCTCCCTCACTGATTTCTTTTCTGTTTTTTTTTTCTTTGTGGTACTGATGATTGCACCCAGAGGTATTCTACCTCCAAGCTAAACCCTCAGCCATCATCATCATCATCATCATCATTATTTTTTTTTTTTAAAAAGGGTCTCACTAAGTTGCTGATGGTCTTACTAAGTTGCTGAGGCTGTCCTCGAACCTGCAATCCTCCTGTCTTAGCCTCCCAAGTACTGGGATTGCAGTGCATCACCACACCTGGCCCTCTGATTTCATTCATTCCCGCAGCCCCACCCTCCCTTCTTTGGGAAGGGCCACACCTGCAGCAAAGCCAACTTCTGAAAACACAATGTATGTAGCTCCTTTATTGCCTCTTTCAGTGCACAAAATTTTAAGAATCCAAATGTTTCTTCCTCTGGATTGACCATGAAATGGTCAAGCCAGCCCTTTATCCCTTTGATAAACGTGTACTGAGTGCCACCATGTGCCAGGCACGGTGCTAGGGACTGAGGACACAACACTGAGCCCAGCAGACAGGACGTCCTGCCCTCCTGACCCTCTTGTCCCCTGCTCCTTTCCCACTGTGCTTCTAATAAACTGCCTAACAACTTAGTCATTTTCTGTGTCAATGCATATTTCACCTTTTGAAAGCTTTATTTCCAAGGGCAATGTGTGCACATATTAAGAAAAAAGAATTCAAAATATATCAAAGAGCCGGGTGTGGTGGCACACACTTGCCTGTAATCCCCACCCATAATCCCATACTTGGGAGGCTGAAACAGGAGGATGACAGGTCCAAGGCCAGCCTCAGCGATTAGGTGAGGCCCTCAGCAACCTAGTGAGACCCTGTTTCAAAATAAAAAACACTGGGTTCCCATCCCGCACCAGGAGGTAGCCACTCTCAGCAGTTCCTGAAGTCTCTCTCTAGGGGTCTCTGCTCTGCATGTACAAGCATCCTCACACCTGAGTGTAAGCAAGTCCCCGGTCAGTGTGTGCACACTTGTTATGGACATTTGTCCCACTCTTAATATGCAGAGAGGGAGGCCGGGCGTGGTGGCGCATGCTTGTAATCCCAGTACTTTGGGAGGCGGAGACCGGAGGATCCGGGTATGCGGCCAGCCTCAGCTCTCTCTCTCTCTCTCTCCCCTCTGTCTCTGTCTCTCTCTCTGTCTCTCTCTCTCTCTCTCTCTCTCTCTCGCTTTAGTGAGGCCCTCCGCAACTTTGTGACACCCGGTTTCAAAATAAAGTATAAAAATAGGGCCGGGGGCCAGGCGTGGTGGCGCATGCTTGTAATCCCAGTACTTTGGGAGACGGAGACCGGAGGATCCGGGTTCGCAGCCAACCTCAGTGCGCATGCGCGCGCGATCTCTCTCTCTCTCTCTCTCTCTCTCTCTCTCTCTCTCTTTCTACCTAGTGAGGCCCTCCGCAACTTCGTGAGACCCGGTTTCAAAAATAAAGCATAAAAAAAAAATAGGGCCGGGGGTGTAGCGCAGAGGTAGAACGCCCCTGCGTTCAATCCCCGGTACCTCAAAAAATAAATAAATAAATAAATAAATAAATAAATAAAAACATGCAGAGCGGGGCCTCTGGGCCCATCCCAAGCAGTTCTGTTCTCTACTCATACCTGCCGAAGGGACCAATCCAACCAAGGCCTGAGCTTTGTGCTTTCTTTTAAACACCCCCCCCCTTGAGATGTAAAAGAAACTTTAGGATGAGACAAAGCAAAATTCAATATCTAATTAATTAAAATGCTGGTTCCAAGCCTTTATTTCAATTACATTAGTGTGGACTGCTCCCCTAAGTGTCTCTGCACTTAGGCCCCCAAGTAGGGCTGCCTGATTTAGCAAATCAAAATAGAAGACATATGCCAGGCATGGTGGTACACACCTGTAATTCCAGTACTTGGGAGGCTGAGACAGGAGGATCGCAGATTCCAGGCCAGCCTCAGTAACATAGTGAGACCCTGTTTCAAACAAAAAAATAAAAGCCAGGCATGGTGGTGCACATTTATAATCCCAGTACTTGGGAGGCTGAGACAGGAGGATCGCAGGTTCGCAGCCAGCCTCAGCAACTTAATGAAGTCCTCTGCAACTTAATGAGACCCTGTTTCAAAATAAAAAATAAAATAGGGCTGGGGGTGTAGCTCAGAGGTAGATTGCCCCTGGGTTTGATCCCCAGTCCTGAAAAAAAAAACCTAAAAAATAAAATAGAGCTGGGTAGAATGCTTCTGGATTCAAACCCCAGTACCACAAAAAAAAAATTTTTTTAAAAGATGATGATGATGCTCAGTTAAATTGGGATTTCAAATAAACAATGATTTTTTATTTATTTATTTGTGTGTGTGTGTGTGTGTGTGTGTGTGTGTGTGGTACTAGGGATTGAACCCAGGGGCATTCTACCTCTGAGCTACACCCAGCCCTTTTTATTTTTTTTATTTTTTGCGGTACCGGGGATTGAACGCAGGGGCGTTCTACCTCCGTGCTACACCCCCGGCCCTATTTTTTTTATACTTTATTTTGAAACTGGGTCTCACGAAGTTGTGGAGGGCCTCACTAGGTAGAG
>PVJS01020556.1:0-32459 GCA_004027185.1 Glis glis | reverse complement strand
TTCTACCTCTGCGCTACACCCCCGGCCCTATTTTTTTATACTTTATTTTGAAACCAGGTCTCACGAAGTTGCAGAGGGCCTCACTAGGTAGAGAGAGAGAGAGAGAGAGAGAGAGAGAGAGAGGGGGAGAGAGAGAGAGAGAGAGAGAGAGAGAGAGAGAGAGAAACTGAGGCTGTCCGTGAACCCGGATCATCCCGTCTCCGCCTCCCAAAGTACTGGGATTACAAGTGTGCGCCACCACGCCTGGCTCGATCTCATGTTTTTGACGTCAATGTCTCACCAACACTTTTTTTTTTTTGGTACTGGGGATTGAAACCAGGGAATTCTATCCCCAGCCCTGTTTTATTTTGAAATACAGTCTCACTAAGTTGCTGAGGGTCTTCCTAAGTTGTTGAAGCTGGCTGCGAACCTGCAATCCTCCCGTCTCAGCCTCCCAAGTAGGGATTACAGGCGTGCACCACCACACTGGGCTTCACTAATACATTGATACTTTTGATGAGACAATTGTTGGGTAAATGTGTTCATAGCGTGATTGCACAAGGCAAAGCCTGGGATTTTTCTTTGAATTTTCTACAGTAACCTCGATTACCACTTGGTGGTTTTAGCAACCCAGAGGTTTACTGAAACAGTTTTTTGGAATCAAACCTTTGGTTTGCATTATGGAAGAAGACGCTTGTGTTTCTTGGCCTGACCCTTGGGGAAGTTAGTTAATATTGGAATTATCCAGAAAGATCTAATCAGAAACAGTCGAGGGGTGGTTTGATAACTTTGGAGAAATTAATCAGAAGCTCTTATAATAAAGGCTTTTTTTTTATAACTACCTTAATTAACCCCACTGGGTGGTCAGTTACCACAGTAAATGCTTCGGTGATTATCTTGGTCCATTTAAGTCTGCTTTAACAAAATGACTGGGTAGCTTATAAACAACAGAAATTGATTTCTCTGAAGTTCTGAGGGCTGGGAAGTTCAAGATCCATGAACAGGCAGATTCAATGTCTGCGGTTCTTGCTGTGTCTTCACAGGACAGAAGGAGGGGGACCTTTGGATCTAATCTCTTTCCAGAGAGTTTCACCCTCATAACCTAATTGTCTCTGAAAGGTCCCATTTCCTAATACCATCACATAGGGAATTACTTCTGACATATTAATTTTAGAGGGGACATAAATGATTTTCATTGAAGAAATGAAAAATGTTCAGTTTATGTGAAATGGCTAGAATCATTATTGTACTGCTACTTCCATCCTTTTATGAACAGGGAATCAGAATCTAGATGGTCAAGGAGCCATGCCTTTCTGCACAGCGTGGTAAAATTGTTGATTACATGTGGTTTTCTATTGGTTTCTATTACTTAATTCCATCTAGAAGGTTAGCTAAATTCTCTCACTACAATATTACTCTCTCTACCTGGTTATATTTATTGGTGCTGGTCTAGTTAGTAATAATGTTAAGTATTAATGCAAAAGAATATTTGTACCCAATATTTTTTCTTAGATGTAGTAGTGATGGAAAGGTAATAAGTATATAAGTATATAGGATGTTGTAATTGTCACGTCAAAAGAATGTGTAGAACAAATGGATGGAAATAAAGGAAGAGTGGTCATTTCTTTTTCTTTTCTTTTTTTTTTTTTTGAAACAGGGTCTTGCTAGGTTGCTGAGAGTTTTGCTAAGTTGCTGAGGCTGGTCTTGAACCTGCGATCCTCCTGTCTGGGTTTACAGGCGTGTGCCACCACACCCGGCTAAGAGTGGTCATTTCTAAATGAATGCTGAAGTGGTAATGGAGGACCGCATAGAGAAGCTGATGCTTGAATTAATCCTTAAAGATGATTAAATATTCAAGGAGTAGATAGCTGTGCAGGGTCGGCTGCAGCAACAGCACAGCAGAGAGAGGGTTCAGCATATTCTTTTCACAGAACTGAACATAATGCGGCGTGACTGAAGCAGAGGTTGTCTTCACGTTAAGTGCCTCATCCATCTTGCTAAGAAGTTTGGTTTCTTTTCAATCATTGTAAAGTTAGGGAAAGATTTTAAGCAGGAGGATAAGATAAAATTTACGGTTCTGAACAACCATTCTGACAATGGTGGCCGTTCCTGCTAGCAACGAGATCACCCACAAAACTCAGTGTCTCTCCCGCTTGAGCACACGCTGAATTATATCCCAACGTCTCTTGGGGTGAATAAAACCATATGATTTGAGTTCTAGTGGAAGAAAAATGGGTAGAAGGGATGTGCGTCACTTCCAGTCTGCCACATAAAACCCACCGAAGTGCTGCCCTGCATACCCTCTACCCTTAGGAAGTGATGGAGGAAATGAGGAAGTGATAGTGCATTAGAGAGGAGTTGCCTGCATCTCTAAGCCATTATCTGAAGGTGAACCACCCATCAAATTGGAATACTATTTGGACCTTTCATGAGTGGAAAAAGACAGTATTGTTCTGTTAAGCCGCTGAGAATTTTGAGGTCAGTCTGTCACATCAGGTTCTTTTAAATGAAATAGAGTATTACCAAGGAATGAAAAGATCTTGAAAGAGTGCTGTTATGAGGATATAAAGAAATGGGCTTTTACAATAGGTTTTTGGGAGATTGAAGTAGTGAGGAGTGTTGACTGATTTAATGTGAAGTAAATGGAGAAATAGAGAATTACTTTTAGTTTCCCAGCCTGGGTAACTGACCGTAACAGAAGAAATATTGGAGTCATCAAGTGCTAATAATAATATTAAGCATAGGGTATTTTGAAAAGATAATTATCATTGATTTGAAACTACTGCTTTCAGTGTACTTGGAAGAGTACTAATTTATCTTTTGATTGACACATATTTGTATGTATGTTATTTATTTATTTATTTTTATTTTGGTGGAATTGAACCCAGGGGCATTCTACCTCCCAGTTATACCTCCAGTCCTTTTTATTTATTTATTTTTTGTTTTGAAATAGGGTCTTACTAGGTTTCTGAGAGTCTCGCTAAGTTGCTTAGACTAGTCTTGAACCTGTGATCCTCCTGTCTCAGCCTCCCACATACTGGGATTACAGTACATATTTATGAGATACAATGTGACGTTTTGATTTAGGTATATATCTGACTAGTAATCAACTCAGGGTAATTAGTATATCCACCACTGTAAAGTTTCATCACCTCATCATGGTGAATGCATTCAAAATCCTCTCTTCTATTTTGAGATATCCAGTGCATTCTTGTTAATTATATTCACCCTGCAGTTCCTTAGAACACCAGAAATTATTTTTCCTATTGAACTACAACACTGTTCTTGTTGAGTGAACTAGTTCCAGCACCCATACCTCCCACTTTCCCCAGCCTCTTGTGACCACTATTCTACTTTCAACTTCTGTGAGATCAAGAGTTTTAGATTCCACTCATGAGTGAGATCATGTGGTGTTTGTCTTTCTGTGTCTGATTTATATCTCTTAACATCATGTTCATCCATGTTGTTGCAGAAGGCAAGATTCCATACTTTTATGGCTGAATAATATTCCACCATGTACAGAGACCACATTTTCTTTATCCATTCATTCATTGATGGATATTCGGTGTGATTCCATATCCTGGCTCTGGTGAATAGTGCTGCAACAAACATGGAATGGAGGTATTTTTTTTTTTTTTTTGGTACTGGGGATGGAATCCAGGGGCATTCTACCTCCGAGCTATACTCCCAGCCCCATTTTTTATTCTTTATTTTGAAACAGGGTCTCACTAATTTGCAGAGGGCCTCACTAGGTAGCTGAGGCTAGCCGTGAACCCGGATCCTCACAGCTCCAGAGTATTGGAATTACAAGCATGTGCCACCACGCCCGGCTGGACATTTCTTTTTGACATGTTGGTTTCATTTCCTTTGGATGTATACTCAGTAGTGGGATTGCTGGATCATACAGCAGTTCTATTGTTAGATTTCTGAGAAACAGCCATACTATTTTACATAATGTCTATACTAACTTACATTCCCATCAACAGTGCATAAGAGCTCCTCTTTCTCCACATCCTCACTAGCATTTGTGTCGGTGACCATCCCGTGGCACACCTGAGGGGAAAAGAATGACGGAGACCCAGAGCAGATTGAGAGGGGCAGGCCAGAGGACCTCACTCTTTGGTGAAGGCCCCCTGGACACTGGTCCACAACTTTTATTCATTCTTGAGGGGGGAGGTTGAGGTATGGGTGCTGCTGCATACGTGCAGAGCTTGGGAGGTAAAATTTAACTAGTATACATACAGCGAGGGCTAGAGGTAAATGTTTAACTTGGCTGGCCACAGAACAATTGTAGAGAGTCATTGAGATAGCGGTTAGCAATAAAACCGCTGAGGATGTGCAGAAGATCCTGGAGACAATGTTTGACAAGGGGGATATTTGGGAGTAGGCACTGGCAAGACACAGGAACGTTTACCTTGGAGGAACGGGCTGCTTCCAGCCAGCTCATCAGTCTGATCTTGGCTTTCCATGACCCTTAGACTTTTCCTAGGCAAACGTTAACCTGCTTCTGGCAGTTGCAGTCTCTACAAATTTGTTTTTGTTTGTTTGTTGTCTTTTTGATAATAGCCATTCTAACTGGAGTAAAGTGATACCTCATTGTAGTTTTGATTTGCATTTCCCAAATGATTAGTGATATTGAGCATTTTTCATATATCTGTCGGCCATTTGTTTGTTTTCTTTGAATAATGTCTATTCAGATATTTATCTCATTTTTATATTTTTTAGCTATTGAGTTATTTGAGTTTCTTACATATTCTGAATATTAGTCCCTTGTCAAAGATGTATATTTTCAAATATTTTCTCCCATTATATAGGCTATCTCTTTGCTGTGCTGATTTTTTTCCTTTGCTGTGTAGGAGCTTTTTAGTTTTATGTCATCCCATTTGTCAAGTTTTGTTTTTGTTGCCTGAGCCCTGGGATCATGTCCAAAGAAATCTTTGTCCATGCCAATGTCCTGAATCATTCCCCCTTGGCTTTCTTCTAATAGTTTCTTAGTTTGGGGTCTTACATGTAAGTCTTTAATCCATTTTGAGTTGATATTTGATATCTCTTTCCTGATAAGTTAGGACCTAGTTTCATTCTTCTTCATGTAATTATCCAGTTTTCCTAGAACCATTTATTGAAGAGCTATTCCTTCCCCCGCTGTGTGTTCTTGACTCCTTTGTAAAAAATCAGTTGGCTCTAAATGTGGGGGATTACTTCTGGTATCTCTATTCTGTTCTATTCATCTGTCTTTCTGCTTGTATGTCAATATCATATTGTTTTGATTAGATATTTTTAGATCCCCGCCCAAGATTGCTTTGGTTATTTGGGGTCTTTTGTAGATCCATAGAATTTCAAGATCATTTTTTTCCAGTTCTGTGATGAATGACATTTGTATTTTGATGGGGATTGCATTGATTTTGTAGATAGCTTTGGACATTTTAAAAATATTAACTCTCCAAATCCATGAACATGGAATATCTTTTAATTTGTTTGCATCCTCATTGATTTCTTTCAAGGATTTTTTTTGTAGTTTTCATTGTGGAACTCTCTCACCTCTTTGTTTAAATTTATTTATAGGTATTTATTTTTTGTAGCCATTTTGAATAGGATTGTTTTTTTGACCTCCTCTTCAGATAGTTTGTTATTAGCATATACAAAACTACTGATTTTTGTGTGTTAGTTTTGTATCCTGCAACTTTATTGAATTTATTAGTTCCAACAATGTTTTGGTAAAGTCTTCATGGTTTTCTATATATGATCATGTCCATTACAAACAAGAACATTTTGATTTCTTTTTAAATTAGGATGCCCTTTGTTTCTATCTTACCTAATTCCTCTCACTAGGACTTTCAGTACTATGTTGAATAAAAGTGGTGAAAGTGAGTATCATTGTCTAGTTCTGGATCTTAGGGGAAAATCTTTCCATTTTCCCCCATGCAATATTGTGTTAGCTGTGGGTTCTCATATATGGCTATAGTCTTTCTATAATGTATTTGGAGGTATTTAATTTTTATTACAAAGGGATGTTGAATTTTGTCAAGTGATTTTTCTGCATTTATTGAAATGATCATATATTTTTGCACTTGATTCTGTTAATGTGATGTATCATATTTGCTAATTTGCATAGGTTGAATCATCTTGAATCCCACTTGATCATAGTGAATGATCTTTTTAACTTGTTGTTGAATTCATTTTGCTAGAATTTTATTGAGGATTTTTACATCTATGTTTATGAGGGAAAGGTCTGTAGTTTCTTTCTTTCTTTCTTTCTTTCTTTCTTTCTTTCTTTCTTTCTTTTTTCTGTGTCCTTATCTGGTTTTGGTATCAGGGAAATTCGAATGGCCTCTGAGGATGAGTGTGGAAGGATTCACCCCTCTTTAATGTTTTTAAAATAGTTTGAGAAGAACTGTAATCAGTTCTTTTAATGCTTGGTAGAATTCAGCAGTAAAGCCATCAGTTTCTGGGTTCTTTGTTGGGACACTTTTATAACTTATTCAATGTCTTTGTTCATTATTGGCCCTGTTCAGGTTTTCTGCTTCTTCATGATTTAATTTTGATAGATTGTATGTGTCAGGAATTTATTTCTTCTAGATTTTTAAACAGAGATTTTTAACTTGTTTAATTTTTTTATTCTTTTCTATCCTTTGTCAGACCTTAATGTGAGTGGAGTATATATACTTCCCTGTCCTATTGATTTTCTGGCTGGCTATGAGATCTTCCCGGACTGATGAAATGATGATAGGAGCTTCAGTATACCAGTCCCAAGCAGAAACCTTAAGAAAAATCATTCCCCAAGAATGATCCTACCCTCTACCATGAGAACATTGTAAACCAGGATCCACTTCAATCATTCTATAGTGACTCATAACTCAAGATAATTGGAAGCAGAGCCACCACAGCTGACCTACAGATCCTATGAATAAGAAGTAAATATTCTAGTAATTCACATGAGTTTGGCAGTGTTAAGACAGAAACAAAAATGATTTATTTAAAGTGAGATAGGAAAAGTATCTAATAGAGAGTTGGAAATAATATTCTAGAAAATAAACTGGAGCTACAGATTTCGGAGTTGTGATTGAAGCTGTTAACATGGATGAGATCATCTGGGTAAACTATAGAAGTCCAAGGGTAGAAATAACACTAACAGCATCAGCAGTCAAGGTGTGAGCTGGGAAGAGGGTTCAGATTGGAGAATGAGAATGAATAGAGCTTAAGAATCAAAGAATATAATGTAATAAAAATGAAGGAATAACAGTATCTGAAGAGAACATTTTGAAAATGTCAGAATCAAAAAAAGTTCAGGTGAAAAAGTGCCAAAAATAATATTTCGAATATAGAAATTAGAAAACATTGCTAAAAAGCACCCTTGTTAAAACCTTTCCTGTGGACTTAGTGCAGTCTGTTCACTTAATGAAGGCTTATTTAATTAATGCTTACTGACTGAATGTCTTTGTTTCACTGCACTTACACATAAAAGCCCGATCTGGGCATTTATTCAGCATTTTATACAGCTAAACTTTTATATTATGTGAATCCAAAACATTATTGTGAACCTCAAAAAATTACTGTTTTACTTTTACTTTTATAAGATAATGATTTATTAAAGTGATGTGGTAAGCCAGGCGTGGTGGCTCACGCTTGTAATCCCAGTACTTGGGAGGTGGAGACCGGAGGATCTGGGTTCGCGGCTAGCATCTGCTACGTAGTGTGGCCCTCCACAACTTCGCGAGACCCGGTTTCAAAGTAAAGGATAAAAAATAGGGCCAGGGGTACACCTCTGGGTTCAATCCCTGGTACTGCAAAAAAAAATAATAATAATAAAGTGATGTGGTAGAAATTAAACTCAAATCTTTTTAAGAAAATTTAATGCTTAAAGGAGAAAATACATCTTTTAGTTTTTACTTTTTTTTTGCTTTTTGTTTTTGTGGTATTGGGGATTGAACCCAGGGGCATTCTACCTCTGAGCTACACCCCCAACCCTATTTTATTCTTTATTTTGAAACAGGGTCTTGCTAGGTTGATGAGTCTCCCTACTTGCTGAAGCTGTCCTCGAACCTGTGATCCTCCTGTCTCAGTTTCCCAAGTACTGGGATTACAAGCATGCGCCATCACACCCAGCTAGTTTTTATTTTAGTTTAAAGTAGCTCTATGTTGGAAGATTTCACCCAAATATTAATAAATATTTAGACCAATATCTAGAAGGATTATTTAAAATGACAATACATCTGGTTGACAGAGTCACAAATTGTATGTATGTACTCTGTTTCCCCTCCTGTCCTTCCTTCTTTCCTTCCTTCCTTCCTTCCTTCCTTCCTTCCTTCCTTCTCTTTCCTGTGGTACTGGAGATTAAACTCAGGAGCAGTCTACCACTGAGCTACACCCCCAATCCTATTTATTTATTTATTTATTTTGAGATAAGGCCTCCCTAAGTTGCCAGACTGGCCTAGAACTTGCGATCCTCCTCTCTCAGGTATGTACCACTGCACCCAGCTGTATGTACTCATTTTATTGATTAGATATAAAATCAATTAAATGTATGCTCCTTTAGAGCACCAAGGAAGAATTGCAATACTATATATGCAATATGCTTGATCAGTTACCTCTTAGGAAATAGAGATTCACAACCTTTTATGAACAGTGTCATAGAATACATTTTTTTCATCAGGAAACATTTATAATGACTGCTACTTTCATTAAGCAATATCCTTGGTGATGAAATACTAGATATTTTGTTTAATGATTTGCTACCCAAAAGCTTCTGTGATGTAGAATTTTTGTCATATTGAAAAGCTTTCAGGAAATGAGGGAGAAAAGATTATTGATATTTAATTTACTGAACTGTAAAATACAAGAATGGCTTTTAAGGTCTTGAAAAATATTGTGAACAAGATCTCTACAAATATTGTTCTGGTATTCCTCAAATATAATATATATCACTAACAATAAATAGTTATTGCGAATGGACTCCGTATGAATATAGTAATTGTGAAATGAATATATTTTTGAGTATAAACATAAGAGAAAATTATGAAACCTTCCCAAATATATTTTTGAGATGTCCAGAAAGTTATTTTGCAGGTTAAAAATTTCATCCTAAATGATGAGAAACATTTTCCTTTCAGGGAAACTAGTTTTTTTAAGCTAACCCTAACTCATTCTTCCCAAAAACGTGACAATAGTTCTGAATTGACCTTGATTGAAGCCTATAGTTGAGTGAGTTTCCCTATTGAAGTAATTGTTTTGTGGCGTGTTTCATTGGCCCATGAATTGAGTCCTTCATTTGGACTCATTGACGTTTTTCTTTCCTTTTGTACAACATGGACCAATGTCCATAAAATACTGATTGCTTGCCACCGGCATGCAACTTTTCATACATGTGCGCTTCCATTCCTACCAGTCTTATCACAGGTCAGTTGTACTAGCAATAAAATCTGCTTAGGCCAGTTGAATTGCTCTTGCAATTATATAATTTAAATATAACATAAAATGGTAAAATATGGATTGGGAAACAAGTTGTGGTAACCATGGCAATTAAATTTAATGCTTTGGAAAACAATAAATACTTTCAAATTAGGTATGTGCTGGACCACTCTAAAACGATAGAAGACAAGTCATGAAAAATCTAAAATTAGAGGGACTTTGAAGTCAGGTTACTTTTAGGTATCTTGATGTTCTTGCTCCACTTTTAAGAACCACAAACTAGAAATCATAGACAGTACATTGCAGGTGTGGTTTATGCAAGAAAAACAGCTCAAGAGTCCACTCCTAAACGTTTACCCAAAGAAAGCCTTTGACCTAACAACCTAAACACAGGAATGCATGTATATAATTAAATAAAAAATGGAATATGTATAGCTCTCCTTTGTGAGTGCCTGTTTTAAGTAACTTGATTAAAACAATCCATTTCACAAATCTATTTAATTCAGTAAGAAGACTCTGGTGTGCCCAGACCTACAGACACTTCCCTTGCTGGGCTGCCAAGACTCTTACTTTAGATTCTTGACTCAGTAACTATTTGTCCCATTGAAACTTGATTCTTCGTTTGGACCAGCTTTTCTAGTAATAATTTGTGTTAATGGTGCTATGCCCAGATGTATCCCCATCTGTCACCACCAATAGAGCAGGAGCCCTATGCCAGGGCTGGAGAACCTGTGAGTTTGGAAATCTCCTGGGACCTTGCATATAGCTGTGCTCAGTGACTGTTGATGGAAGTAAATGGCCCTCAGTGTCCCAGCTGGCTAGTGACTTTACTCATAATTGATTTTTCTTTGGAAATATGATTGCTTCTACAATTTTCTTTCAAAATTAGATACATTATTGTGTATCTAAGTTTTTATTTTCCCTTTTTTCTCCCCTTGTTATAGATTAAACAAACATTGGTAAATTCCAAGTATTGTCATACAAATTGTGTGGATGATTTATATATAATTTATAAGCAGTTGTTACTGTTGATCTTATGATTCTAATTATAAGGCAAGTAAATGAGTATTCTACTCAATAACTGCCCCAGACTTAGAATCAGAACAGACTGAAGTCACAAGCATGCCATTCTCCAGCAGCATGACTTTAATGAATCAATTTAACCTTTTTTTCTGAGCCTCATTTCCCTCTTCTGTAAAATGTCAATGACCTCATGTTGGCAAGTCGTGCATTTTGTAAGTTTTAACACACTAAGGTGACGCATCATCGTTGTAGTATTGCTCATTGCTGCTCAGACTAGGCTTGCCATTTTGATTTTTTTGGATATCCATATCGTATCCTGCTAACGCTAATGTTTAGATGACTTTATAATGCCCTTCTAGAGAAAATGCATATTTTTACTTTTTGATTATGCTATAACTTGAATGAGATGATGTCCTTTATCAACTGTAGATTTACACAGAGGCAATTGTCCTATTTCAACTGCATACTCCCCATAAGAATACTTCTTCACTAGAACTACTAATTCAAACTTTCACTGTGAACTGGAATACTGGACAAAGGGTCATGAGACTTGGTTTCTATTTCTGAGACTGTAACTAATTTGCTATTCTTTGGGGACAAGGCATTTAACCTTTTTTTATTTCAATTTCACCAGCTGTTAAATTGGTATAAAAGTGATTGCTTGAATAGAATGTCTGCAAAGTTACTTTTACTAGGGCAAATAGGATTTTTAAGAAACCATGAATAATAAAAAAAGAGATAAGTTCTATTGTAAATGAATGCCAAGGTGGCATAAATGTCATGGATAGGCATAAATACCTGTGGTAGATAGGATCAATGTTAATTTTCATTTCTCTTCAAAGGAAACATTTGGGATAATTATTTGGCTTCCTTTTGAGGAAGGAATATAAAGGCAAAGATCCATGCCTTCCTTCCTTCCTTCCTTCTTTCTCTTTCTTTCTTCTTCTTTCTTTTGTTCTTTCTTCTTTCTTTCTTTCTTTCTTTCTTTCTTTCTTTCTTCTCTCTCTCTCTCTCTCTCTCTCTCTCTCTCTCTCTCTCTCTCCTCTCTCTCTCTCCTTTTCTAAAATAGACCAACAGTTGCAAAGACCAAACTCCATTGGGGAATAGTGAGAATCACGTGCTTGTCCATCTACTCTTCCAGCTGTGCTAGGCTGATGGTGTCTTGTGGAACTCCGCCGGAGTGGAAATTAGGATGGGGGACGTCTAGGTCAATTTCCTCCCTAAGGTTCCTTGAAACTTGGAACTTCACGTGTCCTCAGCATTCCTCTTTCTGTTGCCTTTTTTTCTTGCTTATCCCTAAAATTAAAGTCACCCTCAGGATGAAACACCTGTGGGATGGAAACCAAGTGGGACATCTTGGCAAAGCAAGATTTCATAAATCAGATGTGGTGGTACTTTCCGTCAATACTGATCATATGTTGATTTTTTTTATAATTGCTAACTCACTTAGAGACGGAGACGCTGTTTATAGCCCCGACAACCAAAATTGTTAGCTGATGCCTAAATAGTTTATGTGATGTTTCATTTCCTATTTTAAACTGCTTAGAAAACATTGCTCCTGTCAAACTCCAGACTGTTAGAGGTAACCTCACGAGAGGTTCAGAAGTGTTTTTTTGCGTAGAGCAGGGGTTAGGTGCTGTCTTCCTTTCCCCAGCCATTTTTAGTTCCCAGGCTCTCTGGGAAATTGAAGTAGCCAACTTTTAGGTCAGAGATGAAAAGATTTCCAAATTAGTTCTGGGTCACCAGAGGGCACCGAAAGGATTTATTATTAGTAGTATGTGTTTCATCAGGCAATCATTGAGCTTAGTACTTTACATTTTAAAAATCAATAAAAATAATTCCTCTTTAAGATATTTTACTGACATAATTTAAAAAATATTTTATTGACATAAGGAATTATCTTTTTATGAAAAGCTAAAATGCTTACACTATTTCCTCTGTCTACTAAAAGGAGAGAGTGAAAAGGAAAAAGGATATATCTAGGAGAGAGAAATGAAGTATAAAGTGGGGTTTTTTGCTAAAATGAAGTATAAGTTAAGATTTGGATTAAATTAAAGAGGATGCATTCCTCTTAAGCTTTTCTCAAACTACATTCGTACTTTAACTGTCAATCTTTCCTTTACAGCCTCGCAGCATTGACAATTATTTACTCTTTGATTGAATCACGGATGTTTTCATTCAATAGGTATCAAAATATATTAGGATCACTTTTCTATAAAGTAGCAGAAATTCCATGCTATGGAGTTTATGATGAACATAGAAAAGATATCAAGATTTTTTTTCCCAGGTTGGTGAAGAAAATTGTAAATTTTCTCTAGTAAGTTAAACATAGTCGCTTCTATTCTGATTTCACTTACATAGACATTTAGGTATAACCATATGTTCTCTTGCAAGTAGGTTAGGGTGGGTCAATAGAAGCCATGCTATTTACCTTATTTAGCTTGAGAGAAACTTAATGGTGATAATGGAATATTTCAGTAAAGCCTGACTAAAATAGTGCACTATTTTTTGACATCAAATTACCATTAAGTCTATTACCAGATGGACTGAAAACCTCAGTATACTGTGTCTTCTCTAGTAAATCTAGGACCCTAATTCACACATAATCCATGCATATACACACACAGAAACACACACACACACACACACATACACACACATACACATTTCTAAACTATTCAATTTCTAATCTTAATAAATAATAGCAAATGATCAAAACAATTAGTATGAAACAGAGTTGATGGCTCAAGTCTGTTAGTATGAATAATTATTTCCCAGAAAAGAGGACTTGGAAAAATAGGAGACATAAAAAGTAAAATACTTTTAGGTAAATATGAATTGTATGTGTGCATTCCAAGCTTCAGAAATATGTGTAAGTTTTAAGGTGTAATAACATATTAAAAATGTGACATAAGTTCTAATTCTTTCAAGGATTCAGCCCGAATTCCCTTTCAGGAAAGATACAGAGGAACGCATGCAGAAGGCTTTGTTTGTTTCTAGAAAGTCTTATTTGCACCATTTTAAACTAAAAGCAAAAAATAAGGGTAATCAAATTTTTCTAACTGGAGGAGGTTGTTATTTAGTTGTGAATGAACTATTCTGCTGTTTAACTCTGGTTGATGAGAATCCCAGCGGCAAGTTCTTCATTGAGCAAGGGTATAAATAGTGTAGTAATAGTCTAACATAATTTAATGGAATTCCATATCATTTTGAAGCCATCTTTGAAGGCTGAACAGATTGGTACCAGTCCTATTTTTGCATCTTTTCAAACATTTGTTCTACAGTGTTTTTTAAGAAAAAATAAGGAGCAAAAAAAAGAAAATGAGACTTTGACAAAAAGTGAGGAGGCTGTGTGTTTCTGTTATTTAACCTCCCTGTGTATCTGTTTCCATAATTGTATAATTGGGGTAATAATAAAATCTACTTTACATGATAGCTTAGAGACCTAAACAAGATAATGATTCTAAAACACCTCAGATATAATAAATGCAATACAATGAATTTAGATATTTTAATTAATTTATAATTATAGGTGTTTATTAATATTAAAATGCTTGAGTGATTACTATGTAGCAGACCCTGGTATTGTAAAACTTACCTGGTATATTCTTAGTAGTCTGATGTCATAAATTATAATTCATATAGAATGTATAATTTGCATGTCAAAGAATAATGAATAATTCTGAATGCTACAATTTCAAATGCAGGCAAATCTTCCTGGAGGATTCATGCAGTAGTATAGAAGCAAAGCTAATAATATTTTTCTTAGCTATAGAGAGTCTTGGCTCAAATAAAGAACTCTGTTGAGAAAAAAATATAACTATTGAGTAGACATTCTTGGTTCTATAGTTGCTACTCATTGTGTTACTTGTTTAAAAATAGCTATGTATTATTTGTCAGTAAAATGATTATGTTTATTAGTTATTTTCTATGTTTTTCAATAGCAGCATAAGACCTTGAATTTTTGTCCAAAAATAAAATTTGAAAAATCAATCAATTGCCGATATTTACATGGAATCTCTTATCTCCTTTCGATTATAGATAAGCATTCTTAAATTTTTGTTAGGATCTAACAAACAGATGGACAAATAAAGAGAAACTTCTATGTCTGCTTAAGAGATCTCTTTTTCATTGAGATGAGACTGTCATTCCTATCTTGTTCAGAGTATGTGTCAAATAAGGTAGACTCCAAAATGGAAAAGAGCCCTGGGCACAGAGTCAATGTCATAGTGAACATCTGAGTGTTTTACCATGGTAGCTACCTTTGCCTGTGTCTCATATCTGTTGTCAAAGTAAATGAAAATATTTTCCTTTTTGCATTTCTTTCATTTTTTCTCTCTCTCTCACTAGTCCCTTTCTATTCTTCATTATCCCTTTCTATTGTTTCTTTTGTTACTACTTCCTTCTCTCCTCTCTTCCTTTCTTCAGAAAGATTGATGTACCACTTTATTTGACTTGTATTCTTCTCAGTTGGAATTTGCAAACACAATTTGTTTCCTCATATAGATGTCTGGGGGAAAACTAAATAAACATGCCCTGGTTTCTCATAAAGAGGTGGTTTTAAAGAGAGCCTAGCAGTGGACTGATTTGATTTTCATTCTTTCAATATTTGTGTTTTATCTCATTGATTTTTTTCTAATTTGATTCAAGAGCCATGGAGTATATTCACTGAAGATTTTGTATAAAGGCCTGGAAGAATTGTGAAGATAGTACAGAGTTTCCATATACCAACTTATTAATTGGTTGCAATGTATTAATCAGTATTAGTATTATTATTAACTAAAGTCCATACTTTGTTAAGATATTCTTAGTTATTACTTAGCACCCTTCTTTCTAGGATGCCATTCATGATCCATATTATACTTTGTCATGTCTATTTAGGCTTCTCTTGGCTGTGACAGGTTTTCATACTGTTTTTATGATTTTGACAGTTTTCAAGAGAACTGGTCAGGTATTTGACAGAAATTCTCTCGATTGAGATGGCCGGTGCATTTCCCATGACTAGACTGAGGTCACAGATATTTAGAAGGAAGACCACAAATGCAAAATACCATTTTTATCACATCATATGTTGAGTATATCCCATGAACACAACTTATCACTGCTAATGTTGATTATGGTCATTTGGCTTAGGTGGTGTTTGTCAGGTTTCTCTACTCTTTTTCCTTCTACCATACTGTACTTTTTGGGAAGAAGTCACTATATGCAATCCATACTTTGTGAGTGGGAAGTTATTATCTCCTTAAGAGTGAAGCATATGCATGAATTATTCAAAAAGTTCCTGCAAGGGAAATTTTTCTTTTGTCCCCCTTGTGTTTATTTATTCAATAATTTACTTATTCATGAATATTCATTCATGGATATTTATTTTATATTTTATGATACAATTTAATAGTATTTCATATATTTTGTAACTGAAAGTGTTCTACTTTCTTTCTTTTTGGAATTACATGACTTTTTAGATATATTTATGTATTTCCTCTCTCAGTTCTAAGAGCTGCCTTTTCTCTAAGGATCTCTCATTCCTTTTCCTGGAGAATGGTGTTAGAAACCAAGATCTTGATATTGGGTGTACTCATTGTCACTGGGGTATCATTGCTTCTAGGATACCTCAGCTGACAGAGCAGTAAAATATATGTGTGTATACTAACCCATGTCTGTACCTAGCTCCATAAATGTTTTTATATGTAAATATCTATGTCAAGTTAAACATGAATTTATATTTATGTGTATAACTCTAATTCATTAGAACATATATCATTTAACCTCCTCCTCTAGTTCATTAGTGCATAGCTACTCTAAAGTAATGAACCTGGCTTTCAAAATCCACATGCATTTACTTAATTATTTAATTCCAGCACACATGTATAGTGGTAGCAAAATTGTTAATAATACCTCTGTGAGAAGCATCTTTGGTAACTAGAGTATGTTGATTGTGCAAAATAATTTGCCTTTAGTTTTAGAGACCCTATTAATTTCTGAAGGGACTTGGGTTAGCACCTGGCTACTCTGGACATTTATCATATGATAAATGCATTACTGTCATATGTGCACAATTCCACATCTGTGAACATAAATAATCAAAAAAATCATCAGTAGTTGAACATGGGATGGCAAGAAAGGATTGTTTGTCTTATTCCTAGAAGATAATTTATTTAAGTTAAAATAACAAAAGATTAGTACAAAACCATGGGATGCTCAATTTTTATATACTCATTTATAATGTGACTATTTTCATGCTTGCTGCCTTATAATAACTCTTTTATAGAGCAGAGAAGGTATATTCTAAAGTTCATACATGAGAAAGGAAAGGTTTGATTATATCATTACGGTTGATCATACTGAATAAAGAGAAAAGAGGAAGGTTAAGTCAAATGAGAGTAGCTGTGACCGAGTTTTTTCAATGGGCTTTATGGTGGACGAAACTTTTTTGCTGTTCCTTCTGCAGCAGTTTCTCAATCTGAACTCAGACCTCTAGAACACTTGACCATTAAGTGGAATAACTCACCTCAAAGGCTTGAGAGAAAAGGGAGAGAGGATGAGATCTGATTACCACCTACTGTAATCGTTAGTAGAAAGTAAGATATACTGTTTAAAAGCCTTTCTTACTAAAGTATTTCCCCAAGCTTTTATCAATTACTTATAAAGAAAATTTATTCATCAGTTTTTGCCTGGAAAAGGAAGAAGGTGTCCTCTTGATTTTTGGCTAAATATTCTCCTAAAACACTTTCCCACCTATTGTGTTAAGAATTGAGCTGGGAGATTGGAGGATACTAAGTTTTAGATCTCAATGTTTCCTTTAAGTGAAATTTAAAAATAATGAAGATGATATACACTAATAATTATGAGAATATTATAATTCCCATCACAGATATACAATAATTACAAAAGCATGGCTCAGGAAAGAATATTGAAACGCTGTATGTTCTGAGGACAGAGAAAGTATATCTGGTGTGATGGAAAGTTTCTTGAGGAGGTTGGAGGAGGATATAATTCAAACATATGGAGGTCATTCCTGTCAGAATACATGGTAGACGTAAAAAGGGAGAGGAAGAAGTGTAAAATATGTTGGAGGAGAAGCAGGGAGTTTGGGAGTATATGGTATCATGAGAAATATCTTGAGATAAGATTTTTTTTTTGCGGTACCGGGGATTGAACGCAGGGGCGTTCTACCTCCGCGCTACGCCCCCGGCCCTATTTTTTAGACTTTATTTTGAAACTGGGTCTCACGAAGTTGCGGAGGGCCTCACTAAGGAGAGAGAGAGAGAGAGCAAGAGAGCTGAGGTTGGCCGCGAACCTGGATCCTCCGGTCTCCGCCTCCCAAAGTACTGGGATTACAAGCATGAGCCACCACACCCAGCTGAGATAAGATTTTAAAAGGTGGGTAAGGGCTAGAAAGGGGACTCTGAATGCTAGACTGAAGATTTTAAATTTGAAGAATAATGGAAGAGTCTCCAGCAGGAAGTGAAGTGATTGGAGTCATGTTTCAGAAGAACAGGCCAGATGGTGGAGTGTAGATGGATATAGGAATGAGTTGAGGGACACTAAAGGTGAAAGCATGAACTGACCATGACAAGCCAGCCTCAGCTACTTAGTGAGGCCTCTGCAACTCAGTGAGACCCTGTTTCAAGATAAAGAATAAAAAATAGGGCTGGGGGTGTAGCTCGGAGGTAGAATGCCCCTGGGTTCCATCCCCAGTACCACAAAAAAAAAAAAAAAAAAAAAAAAAGAAGAAGGCTGAGGGCTTGAATGAAGAGGGTGACCACAAAAATGTAAGGAATAGACTGGAGCCAGAAGAGAGAGGACAGTAGGCCCTGGCAAATGATTGACCACAGGGAACATCTGAGAGGAAGAGTTGATGGGAACTTGCTTAAGTCAGACCTGTGGCTGGAAGATTATTAGTAAGGGCAGGGACTAGTTTAAGGTTAGGGAGTTCAGTTTGGGACCAGCTGAATTTGAGGTGAGATAGTATCAGACTGGCATGTTAAGATTAGGTCACTAAGACTTGGCACGCTAACTCTGAGTCATTAGTTCTGTTGATCTTGTCAAGGCAAGGTTGAAACTTCAAGAATGTTAACTCAGCATTCACGGGAGGTAAATGCAGGAAGTAAAAATAGACTGAATTTATTTGTTATTGGGTATTCCGATGTACCCCTTTCTGACAGTGTGACTTTGTACATTATTAGAAACACACTGTACTGAAGCTGATGTAGGTTTCACAGTATGTCAGTATTGAAAGTCCCATGGGAAACTCCCCAGGAAAGTTCCATTCGAGTGACTGGAATTGGGAATAATTAGTGTGCTATGGCTTTGTTAATTATCATATCTAAAGTTATAACACTAAAGCAGTGGTTCTCAATGTGTGATCCTTGGGAACCTATTTGATGAAGAACTTAACTTTGGTCCGACCCTAGACTTCTGAGGTTGGGGTCCAGAATTCTGTCTGGTTCATTCCAATGCACACTGAAGTTTGAGAACCACTGCGTGAAAGCTGTGATAGTCCACAAGTGATTCTCTGTGCCAAGCAATCGGAGAAACAGAAGCAGTGGTCCTGGAAATGCTCATGGGGTAAACAACAGGTAGCCTCCCTCTTTTCCTACCACACAGTAGCTCCATTAAATGGAGGCAGGAGTTGTCACTGGCTCCTCAGTGAAGCTAGTTCAGCACTTGCTTCCACCCACCACAGGCCTTCAAATGTAAGAAAGAAAAAACCAACTCCCAGTATTTTTTCTATGTGCGGCTTGCTATTCATCCTTCTTGTTTGATATGAACTATGTCCCTTTTCCCCAAAGACTGTTGAAGTCTTAACCTACAGTACTCCAGAATGTGACCTTATTTGGAAATAAATTATTTATAGAGGTATTGAACCAAATGACATCCCTAGGCTAGGCCCTAATTCAATATGACTAGTGTTCTTCATTTTTTTAAGAAAATGGATACTTGGATGTAGAGACAGACACACACAAAGGGAAGACACAGGGAGAAGATGGTCACATGACTGGAGTGATGGATCTGTAAGCCAAGGAGTTCCAAGGATGGCTGACAAGCACCAGAAGAAAAGAAGAGGCAAGGAACTTGGGAGACTGAAACAGGAGGATTGCAGGTTCGAGGCCAGCCTCAGTAACTTAGTGAGGCCCTGAGCAACTTAGCATGACCCTGTTTAAAAATAAAACATGACTGGTGGTGTAGCTCAGAGGTAGAATGCCCCTGGATTCAATCCCCAGTGCCAAGAAGGAGGAGGAGGAGGAGGAGGAGGAAGAGGAGGGAGAAATAGGAGAGGAGAAGGAGGAGGGAGAAGTAGGAGAAGAGGAGGAGGAGGAGGAGGAAGAAGAAGAAGAAGGAGAAGGAGAAGGAGGAGGAGGAGGAGAAGGAGGAGGAGGAGGAGAAGGAGAAGGAGGAGAAGGAGGAGGAGGAGGAGGAGAAGGGGGAGGAGGAGGAGGAGGAGGAGGAGGAGGAGGAGGAAGAAGAGGAGGCAAGGAAAGCTACTCTCCAAGAGCCTTCATAGAGGGACAATTTGATATCAGACTTCCAACTTCCAGAAGCATGACACAATCAAGTTATGTTGCTTTAAACTACCCAGGTTTTAGTACTTTGCTGCAGGTGTCCTAGGAAGCACACAGATGGATCTGATCTCTGTCAACGTGTGCAGGTGCTCTCTGACACTGATGCTCAACCAGTCACATCTGAAACGACACAGGATTAGAAAGGGATGAAAAGTTGCCCACAGAAACATACCATTTAGTGTTGCTACATCTGTGGATGAAGAAGCCTTTTTAGAGAGGAGGGAGCTTCACAGAGATGCTGGTTCCCAGATAGACATCCTGGACACAGAGCTTAAGTAAGTGTACACATCTAAAAGACTTGCCTGCTCTGAATATGTCTTATTAGTTTAAGTTTTATATTGCTCAAAAGAAATACTATTCAGTACTTTCCAGAAGGACACATCCCAGGCCTGTGTGTAGGAATCAGGGGCATTGAGAAAGCACTATCTCTCAGAGGCACATGTGCAGAGGAGGATGGGGGAGCCAGGTAGCATCGCTGCGCATGGCCAGGCTGTTGGAAAGGGAACAGAATGTCTTCATGGTAGGTTTAGCTTTCCTAAGGTGAAGAGTAGAAAAATAATAATAATAATCACAGGAAAACTGGGTTGTGTTGTTCCCATATTTATTCCCTTGAGTTCAACTTATAGCTAAACATTGCAGAAAGGACTTTGAATGCAATCTTGCTTCATCTACCCTGATGACACAAACATTCATTCATTAAAGAGAGAGGGTTGAAGTGCTATCAATAGAAACATTATATCTATAAATTACCTAAGGCTAAGACTCACTCTAGTGGCAGTTTCTAGGGCTGATTTAGAAAGGCAGGCTTCGGCTGGGGATGCAAGCAAGCCCTAAGCAAGTCTTCAGAGATATAGCTGCTCCTTTAGGCAGGAAGCGAAGCTGTCTCTCCAAGGGGAATTGGGAATAGCATTTGGAATGGAAGTTCTCTGCAAGATGCAGACAAATTCTGCTAAAGGATCTAGAGAGAAATGAAACTTCCAAACACTGCTTTAAAAAACAGTGCATAGATCTGTATTTCTATAGCTCTCCTCCACCCCTTTCAGTTAATTAGTTAACTGATTCAACAAATATTTATGGTGTCTGCTATTTGCTACCATATGGTAGATGATGGGTATAGCAATGGATGAAGGTGATAGAATAAAATCTCAGTTGAATTTACATTCTAGAAAACCTTTTTTTTTTTTTTTAAATCAGCTTGCCCTTCACTCCTCCTGGCCCTCAGATCTGCTCATGGTTAAGTGACATTAGGAAAGCTGAAGAAAACTGTAGCAGAAGGATGAAAAGGACATTACAGCTGGTAGTGGTGGCTCATGCCTGTAATTCCAGTACTTGGGAGGCTGAGACCGGAGGATCAAAGGTTTGAGACCAGCCTCAGCAACTTAGTGAGACTCTCAGAAACCTAGTGAGACCCTGTTTCCAAACAAAAAATTGAAAGGGCTGGGGTGTAGCTGGGAGGTAGAATGTATCTGGGTTCAATCCCCAGACACACACACACACACGACATTACATATTCTCATTATTAGCTCACAAAGCATTACAGTGAGGCAATTAGAAGCCACAGTTGTAAGCAATTAGGAAATGCTGCCCAGTAGGAGAGATGACCCTAAATACCGTCCCCATCCAATCTTCCTTTTTTCTTTTTTATGGCACTAACTCCATTTTATGTTTTTTTTATGGCACTAAAACTACAGAAGCTTTTCCAGCATATTAAAGTCCTCAAAAGACATCCCTCTCAGCTGATCAAAGTTGGAATTTGGAATGTATTCAGTTTAACCCTCAAATCACCTCTTTTTAACAGACATATAAGCTATTAAATGCCTCTATCATTTTGTATCTGGTATCTTAAAATAATGATAATAGTATAAATAAGTGTACCATAAATAACTAGTGATTAAAATATAGATAGCATCTGTGTATCCGGGTGGTCATAGACACTGTCGCCATGTTAGTTGAGAAGTTGATTTTTTTTCTGTATTTCTCTCCTTGCTTTTTATTGTATAAGTGGCCAGGGCTCCATAGTATCATGAATCATTTAGGGAGGACTTAAGACACTTGGCATTCAGAAGATGAAGTGCGTCAGGGCTGTGTGCAGTCTCCTTCTCAGGAGGCGCAGTAGTGTAATTATTTGGTAGGCTGGGTATGTGGAGTGAGTCACACCTCAGCAAACCAGCACCCGCGTCTCTTCATAAATTCAGGTCTACAGGACTCTCCGAGTTTGGGGATTACATTCTTTGCTGCTCCGCTCATTTGAAATTCAGCTGTGTATTGATTTCAGATACTCAGAACATCATTTTCTTTCAACAACTGAACAATTTGGACATGAGTAGCATTTTACAAAGGGTTCTGATATTGTTCAAGCTGACTTGTGCATCAAAGTGAATTGGCTCACTTAGGAGCTAAGCGTCAAGATGGGGGCCTGTGGTTGTACAAGTGACAAGGTCCCGAGTTCTGTCCCCTTCAGTGCCCCTTACCCCAACCAGAGTCGACAATGCCCATCTTCAAGTGCGTGCACATGCGTGCACGCGCGTGCATGCACACACACACACACACACACACACACACACACACACACACACGTCTGTGCTCAAGGGTGACAGGGAAATACCAGAGTTTCTCACTCTCAAGAGGCCATGGGTTTTGGCCAGTGTAGACTAATGAGTCAGAATGACCTTGACATTGTAAGATACCTGATAATGAGCAGGATTCCCAACAAAGACTGAGCACAAATTTCTTACCAATTAGGAAAGGGGGCCAAGAACTCATTAAAATTTATTTAGAGAAATCAAAGAAATGTGACATTTCTTGTTTCTGAACAACCTGACTAGTTGTAAATTCATAGCGAATATGTATTAATTATAATAACATTATAGACTTGATGACAAAAATCTCAAGATAGGGAATATTTTGGCAGATGGACTAAAGAAGACTTACTGTTATTTTACTTGATGTGGGAAATGATTACACAGGTTACTTACATTTTTCCTTTAAAATTAACCTTAAATCCACAGGTATAGAAAAGTAAAAATTAATTGAATATACATTATTTATAGAACTACTCTAGTTTTCTATTTATTATTCAGATTCAGATTCTGACATTTCATTTAAAACTAGATAATCTACAAAATAACTAGTAAAAGCATTAAGTAGAAATTATAGTTTCCATGTTTTTTCTTAATGTTAATGACCACACTTACTTTTTAATAACAATGTCACATGTTTTTTACAAAGAGGAAAGATATCAAGTTGGAAGAGAGTAAAAACAACCAATGAAAGGAAGCAAGAAATAGCAAAAGTTGAAACAAAAAAGATGAAAAACTAAAATTTAATTATATTATGATAAACAGGTAATTTTAAAAAACCAATTCCTTGAATTTTCTCAAGTCAGAATTGAAGCTTATCTCTAAGTTTACCCGAATGAAATTTAGTGACTTTTGGCATCTAAGGGTATGTTTGGGATTCTCAACCCATCATTTTTTTTTTCCCTTTCTCAACAGCATGCACCTATGTGTGCGGATGTGTGTTTGTGTACATCATAGTAGAGAATACTATAATATCAGCATCTACTTTATACCTGTGTTAAGCTCTGCCCATTTTCCTGGCCATCCGTCTTGCCTATGCCACTAATGAAGACAATTGACTATCACCTGTAGGCGTTTGCTGCCTCATGATATCAAAGACCAATTCTGAATTCAGCTAAGAAAAGAATCTCTTGCTCAACCTTCTGAGATGCACAATCAAACCACTCAGGTTGCTAGTTGTACAGTGATTGTCAGATCATTGTAATGAACAGTTATGCCATCCTTAGCATCTTGTCCCCAGCTCTGCCTTTCTTCCTCAATTATCTGTTGCTTGCTTTGGCTTCGTCGACTTGTAAGTGCATTTAAAAATGTCCCTTTGAGCACTGTGCATTTGCACTGGTCGCATATCCATGAGGCCAGCCCTGGCCAGTATTAAGTCACCTCTATCTGCTTCTCTCTCAGCCCTTCTCTCAAGATGGCCACTTTATCCAGTCAGTGGTTCAAGATAAAAATGTTTGTGTATTTTTTAATTCTTTCTTTTCCTCATACTTAGGGGACCCATACATCTAGTTTGCCTGGGACAGTCCCAGATTATGTTTATTTTCTTAGCATAAATATTAATAGAGTCCTCATTCATTTTCATGGTGTTATAGTTTGGGTAATAAATTCTATGCCCATCCCATTCTTGTTCCAGGGAGTATTCTATACAATGCATCAAGAATCCTTATTGGGCCAGGCACAGTGATGCACACTTGTAATCCCAGTACTTGCGAGGCTGACACAGGAGGATCACAGGTTCACGGCCAGCCTCAAATACTTAGAGAGGACATCCGCAACTTAGTGAGACCCTGTTTCAAAAATAAAGAATAAAAACTAGGACTGGGGGTGTAGTTCGGAGGTAGAATGCCCCTGGGTTTAATCTCTAGTATTGCCAAACAAAAAAAAAAATCCTTGTTGGCAGTGCCTTTAAAATATATCCAGTATCTACTCACTTTTCTCCATTTCCATCATACCGCCATGGTCCATATAGGGTTCTCTCTTGGACCAACATAGCAGTCTTCAAGCTGGTCTTTCTGCTTCTGTAATTGTTTCTCTACCCAGGAGCTAGCTCATGTCACTGCCTAGCCACAACACTCCAATAACTTCCCATCTAAGAATAAATCTGAACATCTCTGTGTATCTTTCCATAATTATGTGCTAACCCTCTTCCTCTTCAGTTTTTTTCCCCCAGCTATATTATACTTCTTGCTGTTTTGCAAACACATGGAACTCGCTTTCATCTTTGCAGTTTTTATTGTCTTTGCTTAGAGCTCTCTTTTCCAGGCCTTGTAAAAGCCCTAACTTCATTCAGGTATCTCTCTACTCAGAGGTCAACTCATTGGAGAGACTTTCCTGAACACCCTCTTGTGAGGATATGTCCTGATTTACTGTAGACATTTTCAGCAGGAGAATTAGAACTCAAAAAGGAGGTCAGAAAGTCATTAGGAGAAAGCAAATCAGAGGATCATTCCTTGACCCAAGTTTCAGTCCCCTGCCCTCGTGCAGTTACCTGCACGAGGAAGTTGCTGCTGTTACCTGTGTGCCTTCTGCCCTGCCCCACACCCCCGTGAAACAGGCCTTAGTGGACGTGTGTTTACATGTGCTGAAGTCTGCTAGTGGGTTCGGACATTGAAGGGAAATGACCTCTATTTCCCTGAATATTTCACATTTTATGTAAGGACATCTTCCTGGTAGCACTTAAGCCATACTTAGTGAGCTAAAAGGGCGTCTGGGAAACATATTCTTTATTCTTCCCATCCTGTTGTAATTACAGGACACAGAAGGGGAAGGAATGGGTACCAAGTGACAGCAGGCTGCACATGATCCCTGGGGCCCTATCACACTCTCATCTTAACTCCACTTTTTCTCCAAAGTATTCATCACTACCTAAAATATTTACGTGTTTGCTTGTTATATCTGTCTTTTCTAATAAAGTTTAAGATGGGTTAGAAAAATGCCTTGTTGGCTCAGAGTATAGCACTCGAGAAATATGTGCTGAACATATGAATATATTTAAAAAAATCTTTCCTGTATTACATACCTGTCTTAGATGGACAGTTATATTTTAAAATGCTTAAAAACAAACAGCATGTAAGATGTTATTCAGATGGTCATATTTAAAATGCTTCCTACTTTGTGTAGGAAGCATTATCAGAGGATGACTCCATTGGATAAGAAGAGAAGCCAGCTGGGAATGGTGGTGCACACCAGTATTTGGGAGGCTGAGACAGGAAGATCACAGGTTTGAGACCAGCCTCAGCAACTTAATGAGACTCTCAGCAACTTAGTAAGACCCTGTTTCAAAACATAAATAAATAAATAAATAAATAAATAAATAAATAAACAAATAAATAAAAAGGGCTGTGGGTGTAGCTCAGAGATAAAATACCTCTGGGCTCAATCCCCAGCATAAAAAAAAAAGAACAGGGGATATTATTAGGAGTTAAATGAGTAAATTTAAGAGAAACTCCGTTTTAGATTAGCAAGATTTTGTGGGAATGGAAGCAACCAATTAATTGTACTTTTGCAATTATAACTGGAAATTATATTTACTCCTCTTGGAGAAGAGAAACAAATGGATATCTGAGAGTTGGAAGTAGAAGTAACTTCCCATTATTTTTCCATCTTGCACCACTCTCCATGGGAGATTAATCTGATTGATGAGATTGTGGAAACGCTGTGTACGCTGGCTTAGCTTGTCTTCTCTCACTCACAGGACCTGACAGCTGGCTGGCCAAATGCTAGAAGCCAACGGGGCCAAGTTTACCCCTGCAGAGGGTAGCCTGCAATTGTCCAGCTGCTCTGCCTTTGATTGAGGAATTAAGTTCAATTTTTGCACAAAGAAATAGAAGATTATTTTGACCTCATGGGTGAAACTATGTTCTTCAGTCATAAAGCTGATTATTCTTATCCTTGGTTTTCTCCTGTGTCTAACATAGTAATTCTCAAACTTAGATACACTTTGAAATCACATGAAGAGCTTTCATAGATACTGATGCCTGGGTCCCACCTCCAGAGACGCTGATTTAATTGTTCTGGGTTGTGGGCTTGACATTAGGATGTTTAAAAGCTCCCCAGATGATTTTAACAATCAGCCAAGGTTGTTTGCTGTTACCTATAGGAAGGAATGATTAAGGTCTTCAAAACTCAGTGCAGCAGATTGAAATTTGTATTTTATTGCTTGCCATATGGTATGTCCCCCACTCCCCCAAAAAGATATGCAAAAGTTCTAATCCTTGGTACCTACAAATATAACCTGATTTGGAAACAGTCTTTGCAGATTGTAATAAAGTTAAAATGAAGACATTAGAGTAGGTAATCTTATATGCCTGGTGTCTTTATGAGAAGAGATGAGTCAGAGACACACACAGAAAGACCACCTTTTGAAGACCGAGGCAGATATTGCAGATAAACTGTCCCATGCCCAGGAATTCTTGGGGTTCCTGGAAACTGAAAGTGGCCCAGAGGAGGGAGCGTGGCCTTGCCAATACCTTGACATTGGTATTCTCACATATGTACATAATGTCGATGGAAGTGATTCCTTCCTTGATCCTCCCTCTTCCTCCTCCCCTTCCCCTAGAGCACCTCCCTGGCTCCACTGGAGCTTCTCTTCCATTATCTGGAGTCCCTCTGGCGTCCTGATTACTCCCTAGCTTCTGCATATGAGAGAAAACATATGACCCTTCACTTTCTGTGACTGGCTAATCTCACTTAGCATAATGTTCTCCAGGTCCATCCATTTTCCTGCAGATGACATAATTTTGTTCTTCTTTATTGCTGAGTAGAATTCCATGGTGTATATATCCCATAATTTCATAATCCATTCATCTGTTGATGGACACTTAGGCTGGTTCCATGATTTGGCTATTATGAATTGTGCTGGTTGACTCTTCTCCCTCTGTACTTGACCCCTTGACCTTCCTCCATCACCTCTCCAAAATCCAGTCCGGGTAGATAATCCATATTAACCACTTAGTATTATTTCTCAATATATTTTTCCGTATCCTTCTGATTCTCCCCTGAGACACACACACAAATCTTTACCAAAATGTTTTGAAGTTGTTATATTTCTACATTTTGGATTTAGGTTTAGCTTTCAAGATTGGGATACTTTTTAGCTGAACAGTATAGGCATATTTCACATCAAATGATACCAGGTTGCATTGCATTCCAGAGAATCCTCAACAATGCAATGTGGTTGAGACCAATACATGAGTATATCTTTTTGTTAGAATTCTCAATCAGTGTTAGGTGTTAGAGAGCTTTTAATTTTTGTCAGTTTGACTTATGTAAAGTGATTTCTTTTTATATCATTAATTAATTTTGATAACGAATAATGAATTGGGTATTTTGCATTTATTAGACATCATAATCCTCTATTATAAACTGATAGTGTATTTTTCCAGTTTTTTTCCTAGTCTTTTTCTTGTCAATATTTAAGTAGACATTTTAGAGTAATACAGATATGAACTTTTTTGTTATAGTCTTCACTATCATTTTATTTAGCTATTACATACATATCTATATTCATCTTAACATTATCATTCAATATTTTAAATTTTTTATAGATTTTAAAAATTTTATATGTTTCCATTTGGAATAAGAACTCTCTTTTCCTAGATTGTACACACAGCCCTCTAGATTTTTCTTGAAATATTCATTTAGTTTTGCTTTTTAGATTTAATATTTTAATTTATTTGGAAGTAGTGTAATATGAATGTTTAATTTTGTTTTCCTCTAGATGGACAGCTTTTTGTGTTTCTATTATTTAACAAGTAATTATTCCTCTGATTTGATTTATCAGCTTTGTGAAGTATTGAATTCTCATGTAATAGTGATTTGATTTCCTGATTCTCTATTCTGTGTCTTAGTTCTATTTGTGTAATGTCTACCTCTGCAGCTTAAGCACAGTGGCAGATGCTTTATACCTTCAGTGCACTTCTGTAATTTTTTATATATGCCTAAAATTTATTTCCAAGTATATTTAGTAATTATCACAACTTTAAATAGAAGACTTTTCCTCTTTTCATTTTGTAGGTGCTCTTATTGCTAGGCCAGAATGAAGTTACTTGTTTTGTAAATCTATCTTCTGCTCAGCTACCTTAATAAGTCATTTTTATTAATAATGACATTAAAAGGACTGGGGATGTGGGTATAGAGCGCTTGCCTAGCAGGTGTGAGGCCTTGTGTTTGACTCCTCAGCACCACAAAGTAATAGTATTTTTTTAAAGTACACCCCTTGGACCAGGCATGGTGGCACATGCCTGTAATGCCAGTATTTGGGAGGCTGAGACAGGAGGACTGCAGATTTGAGGCCAGCGTGTGCTAACTTAGCAAGACCCTGATTCAGAATAAAAAATGAAAAAAGTCTGGGGGTGTAGCTCAGAGGTAGAGCACTCCTAGATTTAATCCCCGGTACCACCACACACACACACACACACACACACACACACACACACACACACAGTATACTCCTTGGAAAGTATAATCCTACTAATTTGCTGAATTTTACCAAATGCCTTTTTTCTTCAGATAAAAACAAACCAGATTGAAAGTTCTCAGTCAACTCCAGACTTGAGTGGTAGGAAAAGACACATAAGTCTACATGAATGAGTAAGAGGCCTGATCACTAAGATAAAGAATTGCACAGTTCCAGATGAAAAAAAAAACCTACAAATGATAAAACCTCATTTTTCCCACTATAACATGGGGCACTAGAAAATAACAAAATAGTGTCTACCAAGTTCTGGCAGAAGAGGATTAGGATCAAGGGGGGAAAAAAAAAATATATATATATATATCTCCAAGACCTATTCTCCTTTTAGGTTCAAGGAAATATATTTAAAGACATAAACATATTTATAACATATTTAAGGTCATAGTATTTATGAAATAAAAGCGGAATATATTCTGAGAATATTAAAATAAGTACTAAATAAGTCTTTTGAAACAGGCAATACATTCTTTAAGGTGAATTCAAATAATCTGAAATCAAAAGAGGATCTAAGTCAGGCGTAGGAGGGCGGCCCATGGGATGTCAAATGGTGCATCTTCGTGAGTGAAAAAGACATAATCTTGTTGCCAAATAATAATAATCCAAAATATTTCTGATTATGGTAATGGGAAAGGAATTGGAATCACTTATGGAACTGAACCATACAATTAAATTTCCGAATTAAATAGAAACCTGGTCATATTTGCAAAAACAAAGAAATGCAGCAAAGAATTTAATCTAAAGTTAAAACTAAGCATAAGTCAGTTGGCCCTGCCAGGTGTGCTGCCCTCTTCTTTCTGGGATCTGTGAGCAGTAAACTTAATTTTCCTGCCATTCCACTCTGAGCATTCCTTGCTATGCTGCACCTGCCTCCACCAAACCTAACTTCAATACTAATTAACAAATCATAGCAGTCACTATTATACAGCATAGCATTTTAAAATTTCATTAGTCTGACAATGTCAAGTCACACTCTAAGTGGAAGGGTTAATCCGGAAGAAGACTTATTTCCCTAACTTAGGGTTAGCAAGAAGTCAGTCAATCTATCTGGCTCCCTCTTTTCTTTGGGGGAACAAAAATAGAAGCCACACATACTAAGGGATTTTTGCAGGCCAAAGTTTCCGGAGAAGCTATCACTTCCTACTTTCTTACCCTGGGGCTCCTGGTCCTGGTCTTAGGAGGTAAACACAAGCCATGGGTGAAAAAACTCCACTCACTTGTCTCTGCCATCCTTCCCACAAAATCCAAACCTGCATCCATACTCAACTGTCCATTGTCACTGGCAGCAAGCTCTGGAAAAGCAAGATTTCTGAGTTGGAGGGATTTGTGGAGAAAAATGAGCCCTGTTCATGTCCTTGTGGTCTCAGCATGGTCTTCCCCACAACCACCATAAACTGAAGCAGTCTAGTGAGCGTAGATCATATGCTAACTATCCTATTTATGTATATTTTGATCTCAAGCATTCCTCTTTCCTGGTCCAGAAGGAATAAAAATAATAGCTAACACTCAGTGATTAATATAGTTGCAACATTATTCTAAGAGCTTTACCTATCTCTGATAGAACCTTCATAAAAATCCTGTGAAGTAGGCTCCATCACTATCCCCAGTTTTACTAAAGAAGAAATGGAAGTTATTAGCCCAGGGTCACACATGTGAGCAGGCTTCAAAAGCTGAAAATCTGACTTCAAAACCCATACTCCCAACCAATATTCTATACTGCTCTCAATAAGTGTATCCTTTCAAAAGAAAAGGAACAATTCACTGTAATCATTCTTTATAAAGTGACAGGTCTTCCTTTTTTTTTGTTTTTTGCTAAACTGAATACCGATGGAAGAAAAAATGAGAATAAAGCATGATTTAATATTACGTTTTAATTTTGATGTGGAACAAGCCCTTGGCCACATTAAGGAATCTTAGCGAAAATTTATATTGTGCGTTGTCCAGTTTTCCTGGGATCCACTTCCTTCATTATTTTGGGACATGAACAAGTGTAACTCACCCGTTTGGACCTCTAGGCCAAGAATCGGTGAACGATAGCCATGCAGCCCATTTGTCCCAGTGGCTGTTTTTGTAAGTAAAATACGACTGGAACACAGCCATGCTCGTTTGCTTATGTATCACCTAAGGCCGCTTTTGCGCTAGTGTCAGGGATGAGAAGTTCCAGTAGAGACCAAACAGCCTGCAAAGCCTAAAATAGCTCCCATCTGATCCTTTATAGAGAACATTTGCTGAATCTTGCTCTAGGTTAATATATTCTTCTGAAGAATTACCTTGGGACTTTGTTTTTTCCTAGTATTACAACTCAGTGAAAATCCTATTCCATAAGAATCTGCTCTCTATTTGAAGACTTCTGAAGAGAAATGGTGTAGAACAAAGAAATCAATATCTCATTTTATAATTTCGAGTCCCTGGCAAATTAGAAAAGATCTCTCTAGCACCATATCACTATATTACCTACTCCACTTCTGATCTTATTTACCAAGCATGTACTTTGTTTGCTTTGCCTGATATTTCTTTCTCTGGCAGGTGGGCACTTAAGTAAATTATTTTTTCTATGGCTTATTGGCTCCAGTCTGGTTATTGGAGGTCAATACGTGGTTACAGTCACAGAATGTTAGAAAGAGAGGTGGTCTCATGATATAGAAGCCACTGGGCTGACAGTCTATTCACTGCAAAAAAAAAAAAGAGTTCATAGAATAGTTTTATTTATAACACAGGGGGGAGAGAGAGAGAGAATATGAATATGAATGAGAAAGAGACTGAGGGATAAATATTATTTGGTAGAAAAAGAAGAAAAAACTATTATAGTGATGACAACTGGCCTGTAATTACAAATACTTATATAAGATTTTGAGGTTTACAAGGCACTTCTCAAAGCTCATCTAATCTTTTCTACATTTTTGTGACCAGCATTATTTGTATTTCCACTTCACAAATGGGATAACAGGCTCAGATTAAGCAGTTCATAAGTGACAGCAATAGAACAAATGTATGTCTTTAGGTACTAAAGACCATGTTTTCCAAGTGTCAGTATTGTTTATGTGGAAAAGGATGTAGGGGTGTTGAGGGACTCTGCAGGGATGAGGCTAGGACAGGGAAAAGCAATTTCTCTGCAAGAAAGATAATTTTCTTCACTGCAAGGAAGGAAAAATGAAAGGAATTCTTGAGAAATCTAGCATTCATTTATCCATTCATTTAATTAGCAAATACTTATTGAGAGCCTGGAGCAGGAGATACAGCAGCCAACAGAGGATCCCAGGCCTTGTGGAGTATATACTTGGTGGAAAGGGGCTATAAAGAAAAATAAACAAAATGCATAGTATATTAATCAGTGATAATAGAAGAGGAAGAATAGAAGAAGAAGAAGAAGAAGACAGGAAGAAGAAGAAGAAGAAGAAGAAGAAGAAGAAGAAGAAAAAGAAGAAGGAGAAGAAGAAG